>AP028442.1:16823693-17038083 GCA_036509395.1 Antheraea yamamai
GCGGCTCTACAAGGTTGAGTAGCATGTACGATCCCTTGCCGCCCCCACACAACGGTCTGTCGGTACACCGTGGGGTTTTAGTCCGTGCGAGTCGGACATAACCCACTCTCTCCCCCGGGAGGGTGGGTATCCATAAGGGATTTCCCCACGTTAAAAAAAAAAAAAAAAAAAAAAGGGTGTATCATAAAGACAGACGATAGAAGTGAGATTTAAAAAAGCCAACGTCACGCGGTGTTCCCAAACGGTCACCCATCCGAATACTGACCGCGTCCGACGTTACTTGATTGCGATGGTCGGACTACAACTGACGTTTTCAATACATTACCAGAAACAGTGTTTATCCCCGCCCCTTTTCGTAACAAAAAAAGATTGCGAATGAGAGTTTTAAAACTCTCACATAAGAAGTTCCGTGTCAAAAATTGAAGTGTGTAACTGGGTTAAACTTAGTTCGCTTTAATACTAGAATAAGTTGTTTTTGTGTGGCAATACCTTCACCTACCGCATCGTTCGTCTGTCATTAAAATTAATAACATCGCCCTCGTCACGTTTGACACTTAAAAGTGTAACGTCCGTGAAAACGCTGAATGGAGCCAGCGGGTGATGAATGAAGCCGCCGCATCCAGTTCTCGGTATCGGTTGCGCAACACTGGTTTTGACATATTAGGCCGGTTACATACCAGGCGATTATTGTCAGGTAGCCTTTTTGAAGGGAAAACATCTGTAGGCGCGTCGTGTTATATTTTTGGCAGGAGATACACTTGTAATTTCGCGTGATGGTATGCTAGTAAGCGTGACCGACCGTATTACGCTTCTCTAGTAGTATAGCAGCAAGTGTACATTTAATATTGATACTCTGTATTTATATTGTGCAACCCATCATATAGTTAACTAGCGGGCCCGGCAGCCGTTGTCCCGCCTTGAATAAAAATAAATCCTTGACAAATTATATACCAAAACGTTCCTCATGAATCGCTTTATCCACTGGTGAAAACCACATGAAAATCCGTTCAGTAGTTTTTGAGTTTATCGCGAACAGATAGACAGACAGACGCGGTAGGGGACTTTATTTTATACTATGTAATGATTAATTAACAAACTGTATAAATATGTAAGTTAGTTATAGTCTGAATTACAATATTTAAATTTTATATTGTACTAGCGGACCGGGCGGACGTTGTCCTGCCTTGAAAACAAAAAAAATCCTAAAAGTCGATCGCAGCGCCACCTGCCGGGTCCAATTGTGAATCTAAACCATTCTCGAATCTCCACGAACACACACAAAAAATTTCATCAAAATCGGTCCAGTCGTTTAGGAGGAGTTCAGTCACATACACACGCACACAAGAAATATATATATTAAGATATTGAAATTATTAACGTTAGTCTGGTTTTCACATCTATTGGCACTCGGAGTAATAATTATATACATTTTTATAAAGTTTATTAATCAATCATATTATGGGCTGCACAATCTCAATACAAAATATCAATAATAGATGCACACAGGTCGCTATACTACGCGTCGCTAGTCTGACACAAGCCACGCAAACGCAATACGATCGGTCACTCTTACTAGCATGTCATGACGCGAAATTGTAAGTTTATGTCCTGCCAAAAATACCGCTGAACGCGGTTAAAGAAGTTTTCACTACATAAATTAAATAAAATGTATGATTTACGTACTACGTATTTACCCGATAGTAGGCATTTAAATGTTACATTATAAGTCAATTATAGTTGCCTCAAAATAAAGTTAATAAGACACGTATATATTTTGGCCATATTCGTTTTAGATCTGACTAACAACCAATAAAACTTATAAAATATGACATTTATTTGAAATAAATGTTGTGAATATCGCCATCGTTCAACGCTTGGTGTGTAAACACCCTTATAGTATGACTAAACACAACGAAATAGTGCTTAACACCGTACGATAAAATTTAAAATGGCCGGTTTATTTTGAATCGGATATACCGCGGGACAGTTGCCAGTTATTCGGGGAAACGGATGAAAACACAGCAAACAAAATATATATGATGCAATAATATTATGGAAACATCTAGATATTAGTACAGATGTCCTGACTACATGTATCTTTATATTATTTTATGTGATGCTTAGCTTATGCAATAATAAAAAATTGCCTGTAGATTTGTATAAGGTACTAGCTGTTCCCCCGATATCGCCCGCGTGGAACCTGATGTACAAAACAGTACATCATCACAGTAATAAAATCATCTGAATATATTAAGTTGATTTACTTACCTACAATTTTCTCGTACTTCAGTCGCGTCGTCATTAAATTTATAATAACTTTTGATAGAGTGAACCGATTTTAATGAAACCAAAACTAAATGCAGCTCGAGGATATGCTTTCTGATTTTCTTCGGTTTATCGTGAACGCAAACAAAGAGACAGACATTTCTAAAAATGATTAAAATTTATTTTATTATTCGTAGACACCTGCAACAAGTTTTTTACAAAAATAAAAAAAATACAGACACGTTGGATTTACATTCTTACTATATGTATAGAAGATGTGATATTTAGCTTATGTAACAATATAAAATTGCCTGTAGAATCGTATAAGGTATAAGATCGAACATTAATACGTTTTCCTTCGCACTATGTTTCAACGATTCTCTGTATTGAATCTTGAATTTAATTTAAGTCATCATCGAGTAATAAAATGTTTTATATAAACTAGACCATTAATAACATATATTTAGAAACGTGGCTTGAATCAAATAACATTAAGAGAGAGGAAGATGCAATCAGAATGTTTTGTCTCTTTCGGCGTTTGTGGTAATCGCAAGGTCAAATTTGTTTAGCACCAATATTAATGTCAAAACACTATGTAATGATAGTATTTTTTTGTTTGTTGCAATAAACCGCATTAATCAGAAGGTTATATAAATCTAGAACCTCGTATGAGAATTATGTTTTCTTAACTGGAACCGACTTTATATAATGTCAGTGGTCTACATATATACACATACTAGCTGATATCCGCGACTTCGTCTATGTTGTTTATTATCTTAACTGTTTTTATTAACCGACTTCAAAAAAAGGAGGAGGTTATCAATTCGACTGTATTTTTTTTTATCTTTGTTACCTCATAACTTTGGACTGGGTGAACCGATTTTGATTATTCTTTTTTTATTTGAAAGCTGGTACTTCCCGTGTGGTCCCATTTCAATTTAGTCCAGTTCCGACAACGGCATCCAGTGCAAAACCGTATAAGTTTTAAATTTGCATTAATTATGTAAACGACAAATAGACGAATAACTCAATATCACGCTAACCGATTTCGATGATTCATTTGTTATTGGGAAGGATGTACTTCAAGGGTAGTTTGATGAGAATTTGGTTAGGTTCTGATCATGGGATCCGTGACAAATTAAGAAAACTTTCATGAAACGAGCCTACTCCTTTCTTAAGGGCCGGCAACGCATCTGTGTTTCCTCTCGTGTCGCAGGTGTCCATGGGCGGCCGTGATCACTTACCATCAGATGACTCGTATGTTCGTTTGCCACCAATATTATAAAAAAAACTCTTCAATTCTTAGGAGCCTATTGTGCTTATGTTCGTTGCTGTGTTGCAACACGCCGCAAGCATTGTAATTACATTACTTAAGGTGTATCATGTGTGAAGCGATGGTAGCCGAGTTGGTGGTAGAAACTTTCGCGGATTATTGATAAGGTTGCGTTCGTACCAAACGTTACTTATTGTACAACCAATTGAAACCAAATCGCATACCATACCGATAGATACCATACCGCAAAAATGCGCATATTTTAATATACTTAAGGCGGAACGGAGTTCGCGGGCACTGCTAGTAAAATATATTTATGTACACTAAAAATGGAAAAATAAAGTAAATTTTCAAAAAAAAGTATTAACCGACTTCAATAGATGTATTGGAAGTCGGTGCGAACCGAAAATCATATCATCTACATAGGTACAAAGTTTAAGTCCACTCTCGCGTGTCTGTAATACATTTCTACCTGGTACAAATTTGAAATTTTGGTTGGCACCGACTTCCAATACATCTCTAGGTAGCACACATATTCATATGTTTTATTTAATTTGGTTAATTTGATAAACTATTTATTTTCCGCTTTTTAGTGCCTTATGGGTTTTTGATTGATATTGAAGTCGGTTAATACTTTTTTTTTTAAATTTACTTTATGTTATATATCAAAGGGATTCGGCAGCGTTTTCGCTGAAAACTCCCAGGCGCTTTGACTTTTTCCGACATTTTCAACAATTATCGTTATATTTGAACCAATGTACACAAACCCTTGACACATTATATACCCTATCATCTTAATATATATCTGGACCCCATCCGTATAGTAAAATAGAAAGTACAAGACTGGATTCTTCAATGTAACTACGAGGACACCGAAAATATTCTTACACCCTTTTATAATATATAAACTGATTGATTTATTACCTTTTAATACTCAATATCTATGCACTATTTTATGACCCCATGTCGTAGTCTCGCAGCCATTCAAACATTATTATATACATACCTGAATATTTAAATACACACACACACTCACTCTCCCTCACACACACAC
Source organism: Antheraea yamamai (assembly GCA_036509395.1). Taxonomy (NCBI): domain Eukaryota; kingdom Metazoa; phylum Arthropoda; class Insecta; order Lepidoptera; family Saturniidae; genus Antheraea; species Antheraea yamamai. The sequence continues at coordinate 16,828,286 of AP028442.1, forward strand.
TCTAACACACATACACACACTCTCTCTCACACACACTCTCTCACACACACACACACACACACACACACACACACACACACACATATATATACACACACATATATATGCTCATATGCTCACGAGTGACCCTTCTCACAAAACGTTTTCATAAAATTAATGGAGTTTGCGCTGGCGTCTGTGATAGTCTCAAGACTAGTATCGACGTCTACGCGTACTTACATTGGCGCAGTCAGTGACATTTTAATTTTGTAAGCAATTTATTTAAAACTTTTTGCACATAAATTATTATTATTACCTAAAAGTTCCTCGTGAATCACTTTATGTAAAGATGAAAACCGCATAAAATATCGTTCAGTAGTTTTTAAGTTTATCGTGAACAGACATACAGACAGACGCGGCGGAGGACTATGTTATACCAGGAAAATACAGTTTGTTTATGACTCAAATATGTGAAAACTAGTGAAAGTATTGTCATAGGATTATATTTGATGCCGAATTTTATGCAGAAGGTTCGAGACTACTAACTTTTTAGTTTCGATTGATCTTTTGTCATTGTTTTAATGGCCAACGAAGCGGGCGGGAATGATCTACTTATTTATCTATAATGTATAACAACAGTTATATCGCCAAGTCAATTTGTAAATAACAATATAAATAATTTATCCAGCATCTGTGTATTCAGTTGTTGTAATTCCATTATTCTGAGTAAATATAAAATTTCATTGCGAACGAGACGCCTTGGCCTTGTTTCGGGACACGACGACCTCTACACTGATACTCAATTCAATCGAATATAATTCTTGAGTCTGTTTCAAAGGCACGCCTTTCTGATTTACATTTTTATAATATACAGATAATTTTACATACCTAATAACAGTTAATAATAGGTCTTTACCTATGAAATTGCCGTTCTGCAGTAAGGGCCATTTCAAATCAAAATAATTTTTGTTTGGCTAAGAATTCTACTTTCAAATTAATTTTATTTTAAAAACATGGAATTCATTTTCTAAAAGTAGTCATTTGTTTATTGATTAGTGTTACATTTTCATCGCATTTCAATCTTTTTTGTCATCATGGATACGTTAAAAATTCGAGTCATTATGGAATATGAGTACCGTCGTGGCAGCAACGCGGCACAAGCGGCACGCAACATCAACGAAGTTTACGGAGCTAACAATACAAACCAACGCACCACCTGTTATTGGTTTGCTCGCTTCCGTTCTGGGAATTTCGACCTGAAAAATGAACCTCGCGGTCGTCCGAAGACTTTGGTCGACAATGACGAATTAAAGGCGATTGTGGAAGCTGATGATACACAATCTACGGCTGAATTAGCAGCAGCTTTCGACTTTAGCGTCAAAACAATATTAGTCCATTTCCGTCAAATTGGCAAGGTAAAAAAGCTTGACAAATGGGTGCCCCACGAACTCAATGATCGCCAGCGCGAAGTACGCGTCGAGACGTGCCTTGCACTGCTCAACAGACACACAAATGAAGGAATATTGAACCGCATTGTTACCTGCGATGAAAAATGGATTCTGTTTGATAACCGCAAGCGCTCAGCAAGTTGGTAGGATCCTGGTCCAGCACCTAAACAATGCCCTAAACGAAAACTTACCCCTAGAAAAGTGATGGTCACTGTTTGGTGGTCTAGCGCCGGTATGATTCATCATAGCTTCTTACCAAACGGGGTGAGCATTACTGCAGATGTGTACTGTGAAGAACTGAACACAATGATGGAGAAGCTGGCACATCTTCAACCAGCATTGGTCAATCGCTCGTCTCCGCTGTTTCTTGCACGACAACGCGCGACCTCATACTACACAGCAGACGGTTTCCAAGTTGCAAGAACTGGGGTTGGAAGTTCTCCGTCATCCACCGTACTCACCAGACTTTGCGCCTACAGACTACTACTTTTTCCAGAATTTGGATAACTCCTTGGCGGGAAGAAAATTCAATACCCGAGAAGCAGTACAAAATGCCTTTGAAGAATTTGTTGCCTCCCATCCAGCTGATTTCTTTAAGAAGGGCATCAATAAACTGCCACTGCGTTGGCAAAGATACATTGATTGCATGGGTGATTACTTCGATTAATACAAATAAAAAATACATGAAAAAAAATAGTTTAAATTTTTTCATACAAAACGGCAATTTCATAGGTAAAGACCTAATATTACACGAGAAACCAAAACTAAAATTATGCCGATTTTATTATCTACATCAGAAATGAGATTTGAAGAAAAACCAAATTCATCATGTATTCTCATATGATAAGAATGTAAATCTAACGTGTCTCTATTTTTTGGATTTTTGTGGAAACAATTGTTGCAGATGTCTTGGAATAAGTAATAAAATACATTTCAATCATTTTTAGAAATGTCTGTCTGTCTGTCTCTCTATCTGTTTGTTTAAACACGCATGTCTGCTAAAAGTACTTTAGCGTTAACGTTCACAATAAAACCCCACGAAGAAAATCATATCCTCGAGTAACATATGGTCTTGGTTTCATTAAAATCGGTTCATCTAAAGTTCTTGTAATTTCAATGACGACGCGACTTAAGTACGAGAGAAAGGTAGAAAAGTATATGTGTTGTTGTTTTTACATTAGGTTCCATGCGGAGGAAGTCGCGGGCACAGCTAGTAAAAAACAAAAGAAAATATACAAACATAACCAAACTCTTTCTTATATTGTCACGTTGTAAATTCCAACGGTGCATATGTAGGTGTATACGATTAATCCTTTTTGACACATTTGTTTTCTCTGATTGGTAGGAAATACTTATCTGTGGCTCATTTGGTCATTATCTATGATTTATAATTTAGTCCAATTACTTTCAGAACTCACTTAACATTACAAACAAATCAAAAATAGATAAAATAAATACCTTTATGCTAAACTAAAAAAGCTCTTTATAATTATAAAATATTAAATCTATACAATCTGTAAAACATTATAATTGAAATAGGTTGGTTTAGTTAAATAGTTGATTAATGCGCTCGCGTCGCAGGGCATTATTTTCCTTAACTGGCAACCCGTTCGCTGTCAGACGGCTGGTTGTCAAATTGCCATAGCGGTGACGTTCCTAGCGATCCTTCTTTTTAATTCAAACCGCTATCGAGGAAACCTGACCGATCATACACCTCGGTGTTGTGCTGTGAGGCCAGTTAATTAGGAGCTCCCTTCCTGCTATAGTCTCGGGCTTCTGCGAGATTGATATCGCGTATAGTGCGGCAACCTCGAAGAGCTTTTTCTCTGTTAACCCCGGTGTTCGGGGTTTTTTTATATTGATTGTTATTACCTCTTGGTTGCCTTGGAGCTGACTAAACACTCCTTGGGAGTAGTCGAGCCTGATGAGCTTGACAGCCGACCCACTGCACCGAGCATTGCGGAGCTCCGCTGACCCGTCGGTTCCTGCTGCTGCCAGCAGCTCGTTTCCATCGCTTCTGCATCACTGTCTCTCCGCTGAGTCTTGTGTTCGAGGCAGAAACCCCGACGTCCAGCTAAGCGAATTCTAACGCTTAAAATTTTGAGTGGACCTTTTCTTTCCCTTTTATAATGCAACGTCTTGATTTTCCCACCTCTGAGATTTGTTTACTTTGTTTTCATTCGATTTAACTGAACGAGATAATTACTTTTAGCGTTTTAGCTTTAAGTGTATTTGTCAGATTATTTTAAATAATCAATCTCTTAATCGACTTCGTTATAATATATAATAATACATACACAATAATAATCGTACCGAGCTGCAATTATCTCTGTCGCACGTTACTCGGTCATGGAAACAGAGCGCGACAGCAATATATTTCTGATAAAACTTATTCTTAAAACGTCTTGCTGACCGCGTTTCATCGTACTGGATACTCGTTGAGAAATAAGAGTAATGCGCTGGTGAGTGCGTTGTACTATATTATTGTAGTGATATTGATTTTATTCAGTAAACAAAACACAACGAGAGATACTCACTCCGTACAAGGTACATTGCCCGGTGACTAAAATAAGTGACCAAAACGTCCCCGCCACATCTGGCGCCTGTAAGGTTGCTTACGATTCTTATTGCAAATCTATTTTCGACTTACGATCGAGTAAGTTGTGCGTATTGAAGACTTAAGTTGTGTTAGAACTGAATTTAATATTTATTTTCCTGCTTCGCACGAGTACTGTATACGGAGTAATATGACATCCTATTTGTTAATTTTTTGGTCTCAGCACACGAACAAATTTTTTTGTTGCACATAATTTTTGATCTATGATATCCTCAGATCTATTTTAATTGAAATTACTTGTATTACATGGTAATCTTGATCTACATGAGATCCTCAAGATAAGTAATATATTTCATTGGATAAGAATTAACATTATATTAATTTGTTGAAATAGTTTAACAAGTATTCCATTATTTTGTAATAATATGTAAAAAACAGGGCGTGTCGTAAAGACATACGATAGAAGTGAATTTTTTGTATTACAGGGAAACATTTCAATTTAAAAAATACAACAAAAAGCTAACGTCACGCGATGTTCCCAAGCGCTCACCCATCCAAATACTGGATCGTACCCGACGTTGCTTAACTTTGGAGATCGGACGACAACCTGTGTTTTTAATACTCTACCCGACACAGTGTTTGCCTCCACCACTTTTCTTAACACAAAAAGGTTGTCGATCAAAATATCCAAGTTTTCCCATACGAAGTTTTATTTTAAAATAATAATTGTTACTACCGATTATCTTTACAGAATAGCCATACATACCAACTTATGCTTTTCTATAATTCACTAATATATTACTTAAATTTACTTCATAAGATATAACCAGCTTAAACAGAGTAAGTGAATAAAAATATTATTTACAACATCATTACAATACATCTATTTTTCTCTACTTTCTGGAAGTACAATAGGGATGTATTATGTATACAAATTATAGAGAACATTTAGACTTTAAAAGAACATAGGGCATAAAGAGGCAGACCCTTTTTGACCTAATGTGCTTTTACAGCTTCACTGGACTTTTTTGGGCGAGCGCGATATACTCAGTTGTAAAGCAACACGATAAACGGCGCCAAAGTAGCCGAAACTCAGCTTGGGCTGTTGCTCTCATTGCAACATCGCGACTGTTAAATAAAAGTCGTGGTGGTCTAGTGGTTTGCCCGGTGGTATATTATTTCGATGTCTGCAGGTTCGAACCCCGGCATGTACCAACGATTTTTTCGGTATTCGCGTACATTTACCAATTTCAATTGGTAACACTGTCGACTGAAGGTGAAGGCAAACATAGTGAGGAAACCTGAACGTGAGAAATGGTCTTGTAGTACTACTATATGTGGGAAATAACATAGAACTGTGGATTTCTTAGAGTTTGAAATCGCCAATACGTCGTGGGCTGGCGTGGTGATTATGCCCATACCTTCCTTCTGGAAGAGGCCTATGCACCTGCAGTCTGTTTCTTATATGCTGATAATGATGATTGTTAAATCTGACTAAGGTCAGCTAGCTAAACTTTTTATCGATGCATTGGTTAGTGAGACACACATGGATACCTACATGTGTGCCTAACAAACTCGAACACGTAGTTCGAATTTGACAATTCGGCTAAAGTAAACTAACCTTTGGTGGACGTGAAAAATGACTTTGTTTTATATTATTTTTAATTGATAAATAGATATCGGATATATTTTTTAATTGCTCCAATGCGTATCGATAAAGCTATGATAGAAAATACTTACATAAGATAAATAGCAAACCTACATTTTCACGAAATTGTCTTCGGAAATAACGAAACGATTTTATAATTGAATTACAATTAAGTTTTCTTCTCCTTCAAATTTCACAGCCAATACTTTTCATTGAAGAATAGCAGATAACAGCGTCTTCGTCTGCGTTGTTCTGCGCGTGCGTATCACACCGCTTGCTCCAACTCTCCAAGGCAGGAAAATACAATACAAAAATACAAATACAATATATTAAATGATGACATCGTGATAATTATTTTTGTATAACTAGCAGACCCAGCGGCCGTTGTCCCGCCCTGATAATAAAAAAAAACTTGACAAATTATATACCTAAACCTTCCTCATGAATCGCTTTATGTACTGGTGAAATTCACATGAAGATCCGTTCAGTCGTTTTTGAGTGTATCGTGAACGACAGACAGACAGACGTGACAGAGGACTTTGTTTTGTAATATGTAATAAACAAGCATTTAAAAAGATAAACTAAAAAAATAATAATGGAAATCTGTCCAGTACTTTCTGCATGATGTGCGTGCGCACAATGGTAAACCTATATCATTTTATTTATAGACTATTAAGTACTGCCATTCTGAAGTGGACAATTTTATTACAAAGTGTTTTGTGATGACTTTAGTATTCCAACAACATGGTAGCTCCAATGTTTGTTATTATTTATTCTCTGTGTTATTATTACCTATACATTTAACTTGTAAACAATAACCGAACTATATATATTTTTGAATTTATACTTCTTTTGGCGCGTTAGGGAAAAATGATGAGAGTAAATTTTTACGATGCGCGCGCACTCCGTCACGAAAAACCGACACCCTGAAGTTAGCTATAGTCAACTTTTACTATTGTTAGTGTCGTTTTTTCTACAAACGTAGAACAAGGTGAAGGATAAAATTTTTAAAAAGATTTTTATCTTGTTACGTCAAAGAAGTATACGTTATAACGCGTGTACATAAGTACACACACACTTTTTTCTTTTTTTTTTTAGTTTATAAGTTTTAGCATTTGTACCAAAATCTCACTTGATGTTAAATAACGATGTACTCTAAGAGGGTAAACACGCTAATCCTAATGGGGACTGGTCTTAAGTTCCGCTGCCGGAACATACCCACACCACAATTTGAGGGTGGTAACTAGGGCTTAAAGCCACCACGCTATGGTTTCATCACGCTGTTTTCCTTCATCGACAGCTCCCACTCGAGTTACAAGGATTCTAACCTACGTCGATCGACGCTGCGTCTGAAAAGGCTATCATCTAAGCCACCGTCGCTTCTAAAATATATACTACATTATATATTATATTACTTAAGATGACACAAATATTACAAAGTATAGGGTAAAATAATCTTTTTAGTTTTATTTTTGACAACCAATCTAATATATTATTGCTGCCATTGTCGTGTAAGTAATGATATTAATAGTCTCTTGCGATCATTTCAATGTTCTAACATGATGGCGGCCCTCTTGTTAAAACTTTCCAGGGAGTTTTTATGTCAAGGTAGAATCTATGGTCTGTGGTATTATTTCCCATCCACTTCACTCGTGCACAATAATCGAACTATATTACGTAAAACACCAATATTACAAAATATAGAGTCAAATATCACATATACAAATATAACACAAGATTATATATAAAATATAAAATCCATTACATGACATTCCCAGATCCCGCCAAAAACTCATAACCTATGATTACGAATAGGAAAAAATACTGCACGACAGATTAAAATTACTCCAACAACTTCTCTACAACACGATCAGCTAAGAGTAGAATATATTGAATTATTAATAGATAAAGGAAAAATTATAAACGACTGAACAAAACTAAAAAAATAATTCTCGAGAATCTATGCCCGCTTTTTTAATAAACTCCATCGGTGTTATTACAAAAAAGTTAAATACTTAGTTTAAAAAGGTTTCGAATTAAATGCACCGCACGCGCCCGAGGTAAGTTCGCGTTATCCTTTTTCGCAAATCTAATCTAACGTAACCAAAGCGAGACAAAAGAGCAAGATGGCGAACATTCAGCGACCGCGGTGCATTTAATTCGAAACCATTTTAAAGCAACTATTCAATACGTATTTAACTTTTTTGTAATAAAACCGCATGCGTTCGTGACCTATCTCACTAGACTTAATTGACACGTTGGATATATTTTACTCGGAAACATATAAAGTATATGAGTGTATTGAGGATAAATATGTCTGAAGGTCTGCTCTTTACGATATGACGACATTGGCACCGCTACATTGTTACATATTACCTAACTAATTAAAATACCATATAACGATTTGATACATACTATTTATTCATTATTATTGATAACCATAATGGTTTAAACTGCATACAAACGAATGTAGATCTTTTCTTTATTTTATTTTTGGCAACCAATCTTCTAGTAGATTATTGCTGACATTGTCGAACAGGTAATAATGTTACAGTTTCTTGCAAACATTTCAATGAACTAACAAGATGGTGGCCGTCTTGTTAGAAATTTGCAGGGAGTTTTTGTGGCAAGTTAGAATCTATGCTCCGTGGTAAAATTTCCCATCCTCTTCACTTCTGCAGAATAACTAGACTATATTACGTAAAACACCAGCAATGTTACAAAATATAGAGCCAAATAGCATAAGATATTGAATAAAATATAAAATCCACTACATGATATTCAAAGATCGCGAAACTCGAATGTAGACCTCACGATTCACTGCTTATTAATGTTTATACGGAATCTAATTTTTTTCTACGATAAAAGTAACTTAAGTTAATTCTTATAACATCAGCTATTTATCAGTGACAGTCCTATCGGAAACGGCTCAACCGTTTCTAAGACTAGCTAGATCATACAGACACGTAGATAAAAATGTTAAAAATTGTTTTTTTCTATACGTGACATATATAATATATTTTCATATTCATTTAGTAATAGTTGTAATAAAAGCTGTTATTTAGATGCTACAAACAGACACCTATTTATGTGTATAAATTTATTTACAGCGTCCATTGACCTGTTGCTACGCGGTCACTCAAACTCTAAATCCTCCCCTGATAGGCTTTAGTCAAGTTTGTAATAAAACAATCTCTCAAATAGAACAATATCGCTTTTATGTTTTATTCGAATAAGAAATAATAATGTGCTTGGTTAGTTTATAAACGATCCCATTACGTAACGTACCATGTCTATTGTTAGAATGGTTTGTTTTCAAACAAAATCCGTGCCAATATTGTTTGTATAAAGTAATAAGGTTCTATTATATCTGTAACCAATAAAGAGTGCAATAAGCACCATAGTCGAGGTTTATATGAATTTTTATTTCTAAAAGCAAGGTTTTTTTTCTCATATCCTATGTATTATATCTCATTCTATTTACCTGTGCACAATAAACAAATGTTACATAGTATACCTATATATAGGATCAAAAAATATCTTCTAAACATATAATAAAAATGTAAATCTAACGTGTCTGTACATTATAGATTTTGCTATAGTGCTGTTATTTTGTAACAATAAAGTGGATGGGAAATAGTACCGCGAAGGATAAATTCTGAGATGCCACAAAGACTCCCTGGAAAGTTGTAACAAGGGGGCCACCATTTTGTTAGAACATTGAATTTATCACAAGTAACCTGTAATATTATTATTACCTACTCGACAATGGTAGTTATAATCTAGGAGATTGATTGGCAAAAATAAAATAAATAATACATAATTGTACCAAAAACTCCATCACAAATGTTACATTCATGTGTTTTAACACCATTTGTCAGTCCTATATTGAAAAAACTGCATAACATAATAGATCTTTACCTATGAAATTGCCGTTCTGCAGTACTGGCCATTTCAAATCAAAATAATTTTTGTTTGACTAAGAATTCTAATTTCAAATTAATTTTATTTTAAAAACATGAAATTCTTTTTCCAAAAGTAGTCATTTGTTTATTGATTAGTGTTACATTTTCATCGCATTTCAATCTTTTTTGACATCATGGATACGTTAAAAATTCGAGTAATTATGGAATATGAGTACCGTCGTGGCAGCAACGTGGCACAAGCGGCACGCAACATCAACGACGTTTACGGAGCTAACACTACAAACCAACGCACCACCTGTTATTGGTTTGCTCGCTTCCGTTCTGGGAATTTCGACCTGCAAAATGAACCTCGCGGTCGTCCGAAGACTTTGGTCGACAATGACGAATTAAAGGCGATTGTGGAAGCTGATGATACACAATCTACGGCTGAATTAGCAGCAGCTTTCGACTTTAGCGTCAAAACAATATTAGTCCATTTGCGTCAAATTGGCAAGGTAAAAAAGCTTGACAAATGGGTGCCTCACGAACTCAATGATCGCCAGCGCGAAGTACGCGTCGAGACGTGCCTTGCACTGCTCAACAGACACACAAATGAAGGAATTTTGAACCGCATTGTTACCTGCGATGAAAAATGGATTCTGTCTGATAACTGCAAGCGCTCAGCAAGTTGGTTGGATCCTGGTTCAGCACCTAAACAATGCCCTAAACGAACACTTACCCCTAGAAAAGTGATGGTCACTGTTTGGTGGTCTAGCGCCGGTGTGATTCATCACAGCTTCTTACCAAACGGGATGAGCATTACTGCAGATGTGTACTGTGAAGAACTGAACACAATGATGGAGAAGCTGGCACATCTCCAACCAGCATTGGTCAATCGCTCGTCTCCGCTGCTCCTGCATGACAACGCGCGACCTCATACTGCACAGCAGACGGTCTCCAAGTTGCTAGAACTGGGGTTGGAAGTTCTCCGTCATCCGCCCTACTCACCAGACCTTGCGCTTACAGACTACTACTTTTTCCAGAATTTGGATAACTCCTTGGAGGGAAAAAAATTCAATACGCGAGAGGCAGTACAAAATGCCTTTGAAGAATTTGTTGCCTCCTGTCCAGCTGATTTCTTTAAGAAGGGAATCAATAAACTGCCACTGCATTGGCAAAGATGCATTGATTGCATGGGTGATTACTTCGATTAATACAAATAAAAAATACATGAAAAAAAATCGTTTAAATTTTTTCATACAAAACGGCAATTTCATAGGTAAAGACCTAATATTAAAAAATCATAAACAACAAACATGGCCGTTCAATTCGGATTCCCGCCAAAATGACTCAAGAATCGACGCAGCCATTTTGACACCTGTTGTCAGTTGCTATTTCGATTTCACTTCAATGAATTTTCTGTGTATTTTCTCTTCGTTGATGTGTCACTGTAGGTAATTATTTTTAAATAATTAGAGGACAGGCGATATATTCACCTAATGACTCATTTACGATCTCAGTGATTTTGCGTCGATTATTTGTTATATGCATTAAGTTTTACTTAAATTAGGTATTCTTGTAAAAGCCATAATGTGAAGTATCGTTGAAAATTGTCGAAGAAAATATTTTTTTAGTATCAGTAAAGAATACAGGTTTCTTCAAAGAATTGAAATTCCGGGGCAATGGATTTTATAGATAACTAGCGTGCCCCGCGGACGTTGTCCCGCCTTGACCTCACTCTTCCTCATGAATAACTTTATCTACTGGTGAAAACCGAGTGAAAATCCGTTCAGTAGTTTTTGAGTGTATTAGGAACAGACAGGCAGTCGTGGCAGAGGACTTTGTTTTATAATATATTATGTAGTAATAGTGATAATTCTTCTGTTCGTGTGTATATGACTGAACTTCTAAACGGCTGCACAGGTTTTGATGAAATTTTGTGTCTGTTCAGGTGGATTCAAGAATGGCTTAGATTGGTGGCGCTGCAGGTGACTTTCAGGATTTTTTTTTACTATCAAGACAGAACAACATCTGGCGACTGTTTGTATCTATACAAATAAATAAAAAAATAAAGTGGCTGTGTGACATATAAGACAATGGCAACGAAAAACCAATTTTTAAATTTTTTGTCGTCTGTTGGCGTGTTTGTTCCTGCCAATATCTAAAACAGTTGGGCCGATTTTCATGACTTGACTCATGACTCATGACAATTGACTCATGTTATGAGAAGTAACCTTCGGCTACTTTTATTTTAGAAATGTAATAATATTGCCTTGGGCCACTATTGGGTAAACATCGCTATCTCAAACATGAACTTAGATACTCCCGAAACTCTATTATAAATATTTATTTACTACAACTCCCAGCGCGTTATTTGTAAATAAGCTAACTACAGCGAGCATAAACTTAGTACTGCTTAGTCAAGTTGCTAAGTCAATAAACCGTAATAATGATAATTATAAACTGCACTTAATCTTGTAAATACGGTTAGATGCGAGGGGACACCATAAATAACGTGGCGCCACTGTATCCGTGACTCACTATCGCAGCCGACGGCGTCGCAAGCGCTTTTCACTATTCTATTTTCAAGTAAAAAAAATCGAATGCTTTGAACTTAACATTACCTATCTATATATATAATAAGAACGTAAATCTAACGTGTCTGTACATTTTGATTTTTTGTGAAAAAATGGTTGCTATTACTGGTTTCAGCATGAATGGGTCGGCTCGTTCGGGGTAGTACCACCCTACCCACAGAAAACCGACGTGAATGCCTGCATTGTTCCGTTTCGTTGATCAGTGAGAGCGCCGGAGGACCACCTCCCCTCCCCCTCCCCCCAAACACAGACTGGCAACGCACTTGCTACTCCCCTGGTGTTGCTAGTGTCTACGGACGGCGGTGATCACTTAACATCAGGTGGCCCTGTTCGTTTGCCTTCATTGATATAAAAAAAGTATTTTATGATTTTTAAGGTTATAATTAACTTATAGTATATTAGATTAGAATATATCAGAGGAAGTTTGAAAATAACACCAGCGACAGAGAAGTTGAGAAGTAATAGGTTAGCATGGTATTGGCATGTCATGAGGAGAGATGAAGACCATGCAACTAGGAATAAGTAATAAATTACATTTCTACCATTTTTAGACATGTCTGTCTGTCTGTTTTTTTTAAACTAAACACTGCTAAAGTACTGTGTTCACGATAATCTTTACAAGAGAATCACATACCTTATCCTCGAGTAACATTTAGTCTTGGTTTCATTAAAATCGATTCACTCTATCAAAAGTTATTGTAAAACGAAATAAAAGACGAAGTTAAATTATTATTATAGGAATCTAAAATTGGTATTTTTTATCCTCCTATCTATGGAATGAAGAGGTAAAGATAACCATCTCTGATATGAGAAAGTGTCCTTCAAATTGTGTTAAATCAAAAATCACTAAACGTATTATTTAAAGTTCAAAAATTCTATCACATTCCACGTTTTCTTACAGCAATTATATTAGGTTATATTACCAAGTCTATTTCGGACTATCCATAACCTTGGCCTATCCTAGCGGCATTTTGGAGGGTCTTGGAACAATTATTTAGTGTTTAGAGTTAGACACTTTTTCAATATGTCCACCATATGAGGTAGTTCTCCTTACGTCTAACAATCTAAGAACCCTCTAAGAATTTTATAATTCGTAGAGGGTATCGCCATCGATTGAGCACCTTGGCCCACCATTTTTTTTTTGTTTACTTCTATAAAAAAATCAAGGTGGATGCTTGAAGTTACTCATTTGCACATGTTTGCTCATCCTTTAGTTTTTTGATAAGTCAACTCCTAAGGGGTGGAAATGGGGGAGAAAAAATTGAGAGATCGAGAATTTTAATCAGAAATTGGCTTTTCACGAAAAGATGGCCAGATATGGGCAAAGGGAGTAGATTCAAATGCATCATTCCAAAATTCTCGTTGATACGCACCGGGGATCGAATCTGTAATCATCGCAGACAACGTCAAGCCACTTTATCACAACGACTTTCATAGATTATAGATTAAAAAGTTATTATTATTAGTATCTAGCTGTGCTCGCGACTTCGTCTGCGTGGAACTGTATGTAAAAAAAAATGAGTGCGTGTAACCGTCACACGCGATTGAAGTAAAACTTCTTTGGCATAAGAGATGAAGATTAAATTAAAAATAAATACATCATATGTGAATTTAAAAAATGCATTTATTGATCATGTAACACTAGTAATATCTTTAAGTATATATAAATTTCTTCTGTACGTGTGTATGTCACTGAAGTCCTCCTAAACGGCTGGACCGATTTTGATGAAATTTTGTGTGCGCGTTCCACTGGATCCGAGAATGGTTTAGATTCACAATTGAACCCGGTAGGTGGCGCTGCGGTTGAATTTTAGATTTTTTTTATTATCAAGGCAGGACAACGTCCGCCCGGCTCGCTAGTATACATATAATTTCGTCGACCACCATACATTTTAAAACAATAATTTAATTATTATGGTACTTCAAATATGATATGATTTGTTAATGATAACTGAAATAGACATAAATTCTACTCCGCAAATTCTCTAAATTTCTTGAGAAAACTGCATTAATAGTACTTTATAACAAAGAGTTCATAATAATATTTCCTGTGTTATTTAAGTTCCGAATTAGCTGATAGATGGCGCTACAGATAATGAAGCTTTGATTTCATTTGTTACTTACTTACATAGAAACCATACCAACCCTTGTTTATAAACTATTTATTGACAAAATCAAAAATATTTAAAAACCGGATGGTACAGAAACGTGCCGCCATATTGCCTTAACGCACTTCCGTTGCATTCTCGTCCAGTTACCTCCTAGTCGCGCCTAAAAAAGTTTTACTTCAAAAACTGTGATTAATAAAGTCATCTGAGTGTATTAAGTTCATTCACTTATTTACTTTTCTCTCGTATTTAAGTTGCATCGTCATTAAAATTACAATAACTTTTGATAGACCGACTCGATTTTAATGAAACAAGGACTAAATGTTACTCGCAGATATGCTTTATGATTTTCTTGAAGACGTTTTATCACGAACGCAGTACTTTAGCAGTGATACTTGTTCAAACAAACAGACAGACAGGTATATATTTCTAAAAATTATTGAAATGTATTTTATTACAGTTTATTCCTAGACACCCGCAACGATTTTTTTCACAAAAATCAAGAAAGTACTGACACGTCAGATATACATTTTTATTATATGTATAGACTAGCTTCTGCCCGCGACTTCGTCCGCGTGGAATAGTTACTTTGGGCTAACTAACACGCAGCGGAAGCTCTCAAAAAGAAAAAGAACCCCATTTTTGAAACATTATTCATTAGTGCTCCGCTCCTATTGGTCTTAGCGTGATGACATGTAGCCTATAGCCATCCTCGATAAATGAGCTCTCTAACAATAAAAGAATGTTTAATATCTGACTAGTAGTTCCTGAGGTTATCCCCTACAACCTCACAAACTTTATAATATTAGTATGGATAGAAGATTTGTATTGTTACAAATGGCCTATATCGTAACATAACAGACAACCTCGCAGATACACGTACGTGTTCCGTTTACGCCAAATGCGCAAGCAGAGATCGATGCAGTGCGACACCCTGCCGGCACATTTCAACGATTTTGTAGTGTCTCGTTTAGGGTTAATCACCACTACTATATGCTCCAAATTCGAACTATGTCGGATTGTAATCTATCGGATTTCTGGTCGAATACTTTCTTACTAGCTTTGGCCTGTGGCGCTCATTGCGCCAGTGTAGAGTTTACCTATCCCTCGGGAGCACTTACTGGATGAGAAGGGTTTATGTCCTTTACAGTACCACGTGTACGCAATGGTTTTAATTGATTAGTTAAGTTACAAGCAATTGTCATTTGCTTTTATATTTGTAAAGATTGTAGTGTTACAAAACTATATGGAGTCCGCTAATATGGACATTGTATTATCTATGGTAAATACCATAAACTCTTTGTTTATTATATATGTATATATTTGAATGTGAGAATAGAAAAAATGGTATAGTACAGTGGCTTTCTTAATTCTTTAATAGAATCAGAACCTGAATCATAATATTTAATATTTTTTGTAGGTAGTAAAGGCACGTTGAAGCTATTACTGGTTTCAGCCTGAATGGGTCTTCTCGCCCGGGATACTACCATCCGACCCACAGAAAACTGAAGTGAAGTAACACTGTTCGCATTGTTGCGTTTCGTTCGGCCAGTCAGAGCACCGGAGGCCTCCCTCTCTCCTCCCCCTCCCATATTACCCCTTTCCCGCAAACACAGGTTGGCAACGCACTTGCGACTCCCCTGGTGTTGCTAGTATTTATAGGCGGCGGTGATCACTTAACATCAGGTGACCGGCCTGTTCGTTTGCCTCCTATGATATAAAAATATATATATATACATAAAACACAATCAAAATTATTTTTTTAGACATTGGTTAACTCCTAGCTTTTATACATATGGAATCTACTGTGTCATGTTGTACAGCTAGACTTGTAACCACAAATAAGTTAAACAAGATTGTAACAACACTTTTTAATGAATCGGTGTTCTGAAACGGTTTCCACTATATATTTTTAATATATTTAATATATTTTTATCAACCATCCAAATATTTGAAGTTATGTACGATACCAAATAAATACCCGCTTTATATAATATTCTTATCAAAAGCAACAGAGTTTCTCTTGTGTCACTATACATATATAAATGTTGTAGGTGTGTAACATATACACATTTAACCCTAAAGTAAAATTTACTACAACCTTGCGTTTAAATTGATTACACAAGATTAAGTCTCTCGTAACAATTCAACTAACCCTGCAACATAAGTATTTGTCATTTGTTAAAATACGTCCACCGTAAATTTATCAATCCAATAAACAACGACGAAAAGAAAATCATGAAACGACCCTATATTACATATTTCACTAAAGCTAAGCCACTGCAAATTCATATTTTGTACTGGTCACAAACAAATGAAAGACACGACAGTGTTGCATTTATTTACGTGATATCAAAAACCTACCAATAAGTCTATAGAGAACAGTTAATATCTTAGCGTACACACTTAAGAGCCTAAGACTCAGTTTTCGTTTTTCACGGACGTTCTGTTAATTTTTATCAAAATTTCTTAATGGTTGTAGAAAAAGGTTAGATAATATTTTCAAAATCTTCTATCCGCTAAAAAGTTTCGTCAAAATTGGTTCAGACGTTTCGGAGAATATCTCAAATAAGCAACATACAGTCTAATTTTATTTACATGCACTAGCAGCCATCGCTGTTTTAGTCTGCGTTTATATAATTGAAATGACGGTGCGATACATTATCTTCATGCAACTGTAATTATTTTTGTAGCCTATTCAGAGATAGTTCTTAGATATCAAGATTTCTTCGACTTAACTGACATCGTTATATTTTGTTACATTTATAAAATGTCTTTGTAATTCATAACTTATGTGTTATTTTCATGTATAAGCTATATTGCTGTAAAGTTTTATAAAAATCAGTTGAGTACTTTTTGCGTGAGAGAATAACAAACATTAATATTTATAATATAACTAGATGTTCCGGAAGACGTTGTCCTGCATTGATAATAAAAGATCCTAAAAGTCAACCGGAACTTGTCCAATTGTGAATGTAAACCATTCTTGAATCTTCCTGAACATATACACAAAATTTCCTCAAAATCTGTCAAGCCGTTTAGGATGAGTTCAGTCACATACACACGGACAGAAGAATTATATATGTATAAATATATTCATATCGATGTTTTGCCACTTCTGTAATAGATTTGCTCTTGCGAGATACGTAATTAGGGGGCGGCTTAGGTTTTATTCGTACTGTACCCGGTGAAGTTATTTTCGGGGCGAGTCGTGACGTACGTTTTTAGATAGTCATTCGAGTGAGTCACGAGCGAGTGTCGGTGGTAAGCGGTACCCCACGCTAGGGGCAGCGGCGCCGAGCGGACGCGACGTGGCCGGCGCCCGAGCTGGCGCCGTACTTCGTACTCGTCCCGATTATTAAATAAAATACTACACTTTAGAATATATAGTTCGCGTTTAGCTAAAATAACTTCATTATTTTCTTTTGTAATAACATGATATATCTCTTTTTATAATACGAAGTAATTGAGGTTAGAGTTAGAGCGGCTATTGATGTTCATATCTTTTGGATCATATCAATAGCGCAAGCATTGTTTAACGAAAAAGCGCTACGCTGAAAATCCTGCAGTGAAAATTTGTGCAAGCTTCACAAAACTTGATGTTACCTTATTATTAGTATAATTAGTTGTAAATTTCATTAAGGCTTCATGTCTTCGAAATGGGCATAAGGTGGAAAGATCGTGTGACAGTCCGTTCTGAGTGAGGCAAAATTTCTTAGCATTACCGCCATTTAAAAAAAGAGAAAATTGCGTTGGTTAGGGCACGTGCATCGAATGGAACGATCTCGTTTGCCAAGGAAAAAATGCTGTTTGGAGAGGTGACACATGCAAAGAGGTCTATTGGCCGTCCTATGCTTCGTTTTAAGGATTGCACGAAACGTGACATGGCTACATCAATACCCCAAGCAGCCAATGGGAGGAGCAGGCCTTGGACCGTGCTAAATGGTGTCGCCTAATTCACGAAGGCCAATCAAAGCACGACAGGATCTGGTTTCGGCAATTGGAAGAAAAACGCATGAGGCGTCACGAGCAGGCCTCCTACCCTCGTCCACCTGGGGGTACAGATGTACATACTTGGCGAATTTGCGGCCGAGCGATTCGTTCCCGGATCGTTCTGGTCAGCCATTTACGAAAGTGCAGCCAGAATGCTACTTAAATCATCTGTTATACATGAAAAGGCCTACGATGTTGAATTCTTCCATCCATGTGTATGTAGCTGAACTCCGTTTTTTTATTATCAAGACAGGACGACGCGATGTCTGCCACTCCGGGCCCACTAGTTTTCTATATAAATAAAATGATAGATGTCTGCCGTTATACACGAATCACTAAAAACAACTGAGTAGGTTTCGATGATTTTTCTTAGTTTCATTTCTTAGGTCCTTATCTACAAAAAAATATCACGACACCTTCATTTAATATAACGTTACTAAAGCTTCAAGGAACAACAATTTATCGTAAACACTACAAAAGATTAAATATATTTTATAAGCAAGTTATATTTTTGCTCTCATTTCTTTATGATTTTTATCCTTTACCATATTGTTGAAATAATAAACAATACAGGAAGTCATGGGTATCAGTTACTTAAAAGTAGATCTGTAGATTTATTGGTGTTTCAAATAATCCATACCTTCCTGTGCTGGCATTTTAATTAACTGGGCAAATTTCATTGTTATGAAACCAGTAAATGGCTTAAACAATGTAAGATACGAGTCAAAAACAAACTCGGGAAATATTTAAATACAGAATAGGGTTGTCACCTCTTATTTCAGCAAATCAAGATCATATTGAGCCTTTGTATGAAAATAAAATATCACTTAAAAAAAGATTAAGTGAGCTTTGTATTAAGTTACAATCAATTTTGTCTTAGGATTTATGTAAAACGAATAAACGAACGAACGACTGAATGAATTGTTTATTGCACTTTATAATTTATAAACGAACGCATTTTCTTTTAGCTAACCAGCGGTAGTGTTATAAAAATTAATGTTGGTAGTGGAAATATAAAGGGGAATGATTAAACTAAAAAAATAAACTAAAATTAATGAAAATAAAAAAACAAACTGACTTCGTTAAAAATAAACATTAAACACAATAAGAAACTTTAATATTTTATACATTAGAATCTTTTCAGAAGTGTTTAGATTATATCTTAAAAATCGCTCCTCTCGTTACCAAGGTTGCTTAGCTACAGATGTACTAGAGAATAATATTTACGCATTTATCATCCACATAAGGTCTCTGATGACATACGCCAGGGCATGGAAAACCAAAAGGTGACGATACTTACCCTTCTTGATTTTAGTAATGCTTTTAATACTGTTGATTTTGACGTCCTTCTAGCATTACTTAATACTATAAATTTGGCACCTTCTGTTGTAGATTGGTTTCTTAGTTACTTGAAAGGACGTCGTCAGCGTATCCAGATCGACGACAAATATTCACAGTGGTGCGACATTACCACTGGTGTTCCACAAGGAGGTGTACTCTCTCCTCTGCTTTTCTCAATCTTTATTAATTCTATAACTAATTCTCTCTCCTCCTCTTTTCACTTATATGCGGATGATTTGCAGATTTATTACCAAACACCAGTGATTGACTTATCTAATGCAATAGACATCATGAATTCAGATCTACATAAGGTAGGACACTGGGCCGAATCCCACGGACTGTCCATTAATCCCAACAAATCCCAATGCTTACTTATTGGTAGTACTAGGCAACTGCACAAGATAGACTGGAACTCGTTAGCACCCATCTGTTTGAATAATGTTACAATTCCCTATTCCACCACAGCCAAAAATCTAGGTGTAATCTTTGATAACAATCTATCATGGAAAAATCACGTGAGTGAAGTCAGTAGAAAAATATTTGCTTCTATGAGTTCGTTGAGAAGAATGCGCAATTTATTACCGACATCGACTAAGGTCATGCTTGCAGAGTCATTACTTTTGCCTATCATTGATTATGCTGATGTCTGCTACCTGGACGCTAATGAGGAATTGATTAATAAATTGGAGCGGCTACAGAATGCATGCATTCGCTTTATTTATGGACTTAAAAAATTTGATCATGTGTCTGAATACCGCTCAAAGCTTAAATGGCTACCCATTCGGCATCGACGAAACAGTCACATCTTGTACCTCCTGTATAACGTTCTTCATAATCCCAATTCCCCTCCCTACCTACAACATAAATTCGAGATGTTAGGTTGCAGAGATTCTTCATCACGCCGTCTATGCTCTCAACATTTACTCAAATTCCCTATCTGTCACACTAAATTTTATAATAAATCATTTGCGGTTCAAGCTGTACGCCTATGGAACGCACTCCCTTGTGATATTAGGCAAGCAAGATCTGTGAAATTATTTAAAAAATATCTCCACCGGCATTACCTCTCACTGTCGTAATATAACTATTCTATTGCGTCATTTCTTTTTTTTTTCACTTTTAACTATAGTTTTTATAATTATTTTGTCTATTTAAATTGCCACCCGGTAGTTTTGAAAATAAAATGTCTCCTTAGGGTTGCCTGGAAGAGATCGCTCTAAGCGATAAGGCCGCCTAACTGTACACATATTGTAAACTGATATCTAATTTTGTATATTTTCGACGTGTGTGCAATAAAGAGTTTTATTATTATTATTATTATTATAAAGTAAACAGTCTTGTAATGGGTCATGATTCTTCATTAATAAGTACGTTTGACAACCCTAGCAACGAAGTTTATTTTTGTACACAAATTGCACACATGAAATTCGTTAAATAATCACGTACGTTATATAAAGCTTGCATTGTTAGCGTACACAGGTTTTATTACCGGTTTGGCCCTTTATAGCTGTCTAAAGGCCACGGAAATAATGTAACCATAAAGACCACAAAAATAACTCACAGTTCCATCCATACAAACCTTCTGCATAGTGAGATTTCAGGATAATAAAGAACGCTATCATAGTGGTCACTTTCATGTTTTCAAATGAGCGTCACTCTTTCTTTCTGAAGATTCCACAAAGTTCTTTGCTTGGTGTTGACGATTATATTAGCATCTGTCTGATCACAAATATATATGTGTTTACATATATACGCTTAGATTACGTTATTTTTTTGGTTATAGCAGTGATGCATGTTCATACAAAGAGACAGACAGACATTTCTAAAAATAATTGAAATGTATTTCATTACTTTTTACAGACACCTGCAACAAATTTTTTCACAAAAATATAAAAAGTATAAACACGTTATATTTACTTTTTATTATATCTACAGAAGATATATATATTCATATCCTATATCCTAGAATCGCTGGTGCGCACATCTACCACTTCCGGGAAACTTGCGTCAATGCGTAATGTATAACAGAGTAGCATTTTATTATAATTTTTTATATAAAATAAATCGACACTATTGTAATATTATGTCAAAACGACCTTCATAGCGTGCTGTTTTTATAACAGCATTTTTTGTTTACCTGTGAACTTTTGTTTTCAAATTACTCTTAAAAATGATATAATTCGCTAAAGGCTTTTTTCTCCGATTTGAGTTTTAGTTAGACAAGGGCCTTTTCCATACGAATGTACTATAGATGACTTTATTTTATTTTCTTGTATATTCATTTAATCATTACTACTGAACCCCTATAATCTTTATATTGATTCTTTATTTCTGCTAAATATTATAGTGGATGTTACTTTGAACTTCCGTCTGGAATTGATTGACCGCTACCACGTCTCACTGCAACATAAAACGTTTGATTTTATTTGCGCGAGGTGTATCTGAAAAAGTTAAATCTAAAACTAGTAGCAGAAAGAGCAAAATATTAGTAACTGAAACAACAAAAAGAATTGTAAACGTTTCCTTGGTTGACGGTTGAACCTAACGTCCGGTGAAGCTGTTAAGACCTTACTTGGTCAATAGCGTAGTCAGTTCGAAGAAAAAAAAAAAAAAATTGAACCTAACGGTTGTTAATACTGTTGGTATGTAACTGTAAGATATAAAAAAAATTGATTAATTAAAATATGTATAGTAATTTTAATGACGACACGACTTAAGTACGAGAGAAAATAAATGGACTTAATACATGCCGATGATTTTATTAGTCACTGTTTTTTTACATTACATTCCACACTCACGGAGTCGCGGCACAACTAGTATTTTAATTATGGATTACGTAACGCTTTCTTCAATCAAAAATTACTTCTGTTCTAGAAAATCTTAAGACATTATGTATTACTAGCTGTTACCCGCGGATCCGCACGCGTTTTTTTATAAATGTATTAAATAAATGTAAAGTTGTAGGTAGGTGTGTACACTACAGAAATGCGCATTCAAAATCATTTATAAGTACGACACACATGCCATCTACTTTAACATGTAACGTGTACATTAGATATGTGAATACAAACAGTGTGTCAAATGGGATGGAATTTATCATCAGCAACATACCTGGAACTTTAAGCTATTATATACCACCCTCAGTGCTCACTTACACTATATAAGAAAGTTATGAAATTTTTAGGCTATTCATTATCGAACAATGTGTGTTAAATTTATTATTATATAGATATAATATGCCCATATTGCCGATATCATTAAGTTATTCTTATACATTGTTATAATCACTGAGTTATGAAGAACGCAAGCGCGGTAAATAAAACAAAATGGCCACCAAATTGAACAGAAAGATAATATAATTCAAATTACATACAAACATACGACTTTCAATTATATTTATTCTTTAAGTCCGCCACGTCTCATGCGCATGTTTACAGTAAGCATCATATTTTTGTTCAATTTCACACGAACGAATGCACGGGTAACAGTTCATCACTACATAGTGTAAAACAAAGTCCTCTGCCACGTCTATCAGTCTGTCTGTTCGCGATAAACTCAAAAACTACAGAACGGATTTTCATGCTAATTTCACTAGTAGATAAAATTATTCATGGGGAAGGTTTAGGTATAATTTGTCAAGGTTTTCTTTTATTATCAGGGCCAGACAACGTCTGCCGAGGCAGCTAGTTTAAAATAAAATAGCTCATTAATTAGTTATCTGCACGTAAATGTCCCGTGAAAATCGGTCCAACCGATTTGGAGATAGCACTGCGGACGAAGACTAGGGTAACAAAGTAAAATAGTCTAAGTTACTTCTTATAAGGCGAGTTATCTACCAGTGAAAGTCCCGTGAAAGCCAGTTCAAGCATTTCGGATAATCCACTGCGGCCGAAGGCGAATAAAATTCTAAATTACTTTTTATGAGATCTGCTATCTACCAGTGAACGTCCCGTTAACATAGGTCCAGCCGTTTCGGAAATTACCCGGTACAAACAAACAGACAGATATACCGACAAAATAAAAAAATCACCATTACCACCATATCACCATTCACCAAAATGTTCTTATTCTATCATTACATACACACACTTTATTTTTATAATACGTAATCTTTACATAGTATAAGATGAAGTCGCTTCCGCTGTCCGCGTATATAATGTATTGAATTTGATAAGGAATAATACTGTATTATATAATACAGCTTAGTAAATAACACATAATTATTTTTGTAAAGGATAAAAATGGTTCCTGTGGGTTATCAGAGATAAATGTATATATTTCGGACCAGTGGTTCCTGAGATTATCGTGTTCAACCAAACAAACAAAGTCTTTAGCTTTATATATTAGTATAGAAGTATAGATTTAAAACATTGCCACAGAAACTATATGTTTTGTTGTATTTATTAACATTAGCACAGTCAATTATTGTTATAATAAATTACAAGGTCAACGACGACTTTTATACTTCCTGTGCTCAACATCGTGCGATGCAATCATTTAGCAGTGTTAGGATTAAAAAAAACAAAATACATTAACAGCATCCTGTCTGATTTATCTGCTATTGCGATCTGACCTCGTCAGTGTTAACCACAGATGATATTACCATACAATGAGAAAAAGAAACATTTCGTTAATTATCCCTATATTGTGGTTTTTTTTTGTTCACCACCCGAAACTCTGAAGGTCATAATAATAAATGCCTATAGAATTTAATCACAGTTCATTATTCAAAATTATTTATGCTCTTATCACCACATAACCGCAAAGCTTTATAAGTATTCAACTCGTCGTTCTGCAATAACAAAACGTATTTTATCGCAACACTTGGAAAATCCCGGCGCAATATTGTTTTGATTGCCGTCCAGTGTAACTTGAACCTTATGATTTTTAGGTCAATTTACTTGTTAGTTACGGATTTTTGATTGTGTATTTAACATGAAATAATTAATGTCGAATATGGAATTCAGACAACAAGATTGTTCCGTTTCAGCAATATTGTTTTGACTGATGACCAGTCTAACTTGAACCTTATAGTTTTTAGGTCAATTCGTTAAGGATTTTTTGTATTTGTATTTAATATGAAATAATTAATTGTTAATATGGAATTCATATATATCTTATATATCTATATTATACTATCTGGTTTCACGAAAGTGGTTAGACCAAGGAATTTATACGTAATTGTTTACTTATAAATTCCTTGGCTTTGACAGATGCAAGCAAATATGGCCGACGAGGAAATTAAAAACGTCACATGCTAGTCTAAAAAGAAATCATTGTGGGTAATTTGGATACAATTTACGTAGGAATATATAGAATATTATATCAAATTTGAAAAGAAAGTATTTTTGGAGGTAAATGGAAATGATAAAAGAAAAAGAAACTGCCGTTTGGTCCCTCTAGACATTTATTTTACTCTCTATCTGCAAAAATAACTAGTGATAACTTCAGACAATCCGATTATTCTACCAATAATAATTAAATCAATTTATTTGTGAAATAAATGAACAATTTAGTTTGAAAAACAGTTTCCTGGTAAAGCATTTATTATTCATTGGAATCCATACGCCGAATCCTTTATTACACCTTATTATTTCTAATATTAGGAATTCAATATGTATACAAAATAGATAACAATTGATTTATTTTCCGCTTTTTGTTGAGTTTACGAAATTAAATTATAAAATGTTAACTACGATTTAATTATAGGTACAAGGCATTACCATATTTATTGGGTATTTTACGTGACTTACGGGGAACGTGTATAAAATTTAGATGAGGTTATGGAAGTGTGATGTCATAAGAATTGGTGTAAGAAAGGGCGACATCGTTTTTTTTTTAATTTTATTTCTGGCAACCAGTCTTTTAGATTATTACTGCCATTGACGAGTAGTTAATAGTATTACAAGTTAGTGCGTGCGATCATTTCAATGTCAATGTTTATGTTCCAACAATATGGTGGCTCCCTTGTTGCAACTTTCCAGGGAATTTTTGTGGCATCTCAGAATTCGTGCTCCCTGGTATTATTTTCTATTCACTTCACTTATGCACAATAAACAAAGTATATTACGTAAAACACCACCAATTTTACACAATATAGAGTCAAGTAACACAAGATTATGAACAAAATATAAGATACATGACAGACTAAACTAAAATCCCGCCAAAAACTACATCGTTATCAATGGTAGTCATGAAAGGCACGCCATATTAACCCCTCGGCTGATTTTTTAAGACCCAGATCTCAAAATGGCGGACTATGTTTTTAATGGTTTTTGTTTAATTTCACGACATTGTAAATTTCATGGTTTAGTAAAAAAAAAAGTTCTTACTAATGATTTATTTAGATGATTAATTTTGAAATACATTTTACATAAAAATTATAATTTTACAATATATGTATAATTTGTTATTTTTCAAAGTTTTGTAATAAGGTGGGTTTTTTAACCGACTTCGAAAAAGGAGGAGGTTACTACGTTCGGTTGCATGTATTTTTTTTTAAGTATGTTAATCGATATCTCCGTCAATCATGAATCGATTTTAATGATTCTTTTTCATTTGAATTGGTTACATTCAGAGGTGGTCCCATATAAATTTGAAGAAAATATTCAACCCCTAAGGGGGTGAAAAATCGTTTATTTGATTTTCACCCACTTCGTCTCTACGTATTTTCGTGAAATTGGAACCGATTTATTATACCCATTAGAAAGCAGATATATTTATACACACTAAAAATGAAAAAATATTTTTTTTTACAAAAAAAATAAACCGCCTTCGATGTGAAAAACTAATAAGGCACTAAAAAGCGAAAAATAACTGAATTATTAAATTAACTAAATTAAATAAAAAATTTGGATATTTGCGCTACCTAATAATATATTTGAAGTCGATGCCAACCTACATTTCAAATTTGTTGCAGATAATAAAATATGTAGGAGATGCGACACGAGAGTGGACCAAAACTATAGATGATATGAATTTAGGTTGGCATTGACTTCAAATATATTATTAGGTAGCGCAAATATCAATATTTTTTATTTAATTTGGTTAATTTAATAATTCAGTTATTTTTCGCTTTTTAGTGCCTTATTAATTTTTCACATCGAAGGCGGTTTATTTTTTTGTAAATTTTTTTTATTTAAACTTATACTGCCAACATTCTGTTGACCTGTGCCTCATGACGTCTACTTTCGTTTATATGGAAATTGAACCTTTTTTAGACAGGGCGTAATTATGCCAGCTTAGAATTTCTTAAATGATGTAATGGATAACGTATGACTTGAAACGTTGGGTCTAGAACAATGAAGTTCATGGTTTTCTTAAACTGTTTATGTAAAGTAATATCATTTTTGAAGTGAAACTTCTTTATCGGCGTTGGAAAAAAATTTACCGTCACATTTTTCGGTTACGCGTCACATTTTTCCGTTACGCGCTATCTTTTTTGTATTCATGTCTATGATAATAAAATCCTTTTGTTTAAACTTTATCTAATTTAACTTTATTTGTATTCATGTCTATGATAATAAAATCCTTTTGTTTAAACTTTATCTAATTTAACTTTATTTGTATTCATGTCTATGATAATAAAATCCTTTTGTTTAAACTTTATCTAATTTAACTTTATTTAACCAATTTCTGGAAAGTTGCATATAGATCATTTTGCGAAAAATAAGGCCTTAAACAAGTTTCACTTCTTACGTGTGTACACTAGTACACGCACACATTTTTTTTTTAATTAAATGTTGTTAACGATCAATAATGGCATCCTAAGAATTACACGATAAACTTGTATATAAACGTCTTGGTTACGGGTGTGTCATTTTTTAATTTATCGTATACCAGGATTACTTAGAGTATAGGGAAGACTGGTGTTACTCGCGTAGGTATGCAAGAAGTGTACCTCTCATTCCCATGCACGTACTCCCTAGGTGGCGCTCTAAGAGTATTTTGATATACGTAAGAGTGGCACTGTGATGAGTGATCACTTGGTAAGCTGTAGATTTAATTCAGTCTAGTACAATTATCATGCTCTAGCTACTATCCTTTGAATCCGATTTGATAGAGAAGACCGGGACTGATTTTACTGGGGGGCTGATGTTACTCGCGTCCGCAGGTTGTGTACCTATCATCCTCCTACACGTGCTTCCCGGGTGCTGCTAAAGAGTAATAAATATGTGGCCGCTGCACTGTTCCACATAAATAGAACCTCGCAGCGACAAATCGAGTAATCAAACAATCGACGAGAATAAAAGATAGACATTCTATTTAGTCCTACGATTAAATACATATAACTTAAAGTATATATGTACCCAGCACCCGCGTCTTTCATTGGTGACTGTTGTTGTTAGTTTCCATTGTACTACAGACATAGTGTCGTCACTGTGCCGTACTTTAAGAAAGAACAGTCTATATACATCTTTTTCATGCAATACTGAAAGACTAATAGAGAATACTATCTCATATTGAATCCTTCTGTACGGATCTGTGCAATATATAATTAAATTAGCCGTCACGGCGGACGTTGTTCCGCCCTGATAATAAAGAAAACCTTGAAGTTACACATATGCTGTCGGTGACTTTTTTGTAGGCATTATCAAGCTCTACAACTTTTCTCTAGAAGTCAATCATATATCTCTCATCGTTAAGGCACAGCGTAATTCTTACAGGTCAAGTTATACTGGACGTGATTCACTGGTCGTTCCATTGCAAAAACTTATTGCGTGACAAGTGAAAGCATTGTTACCGGATGCATTAGCATTTTACATGTTGATTTGTGGAAAATACTTAGGTTGCTTTATTCAGCTTCATATGAATTTATTTTTATTATCTGTTGTATTTTTTTAAATCTTATTTTAGGCAATCAATTTTCCACATTATTACTGCCATCGTCGAGTAGTTAAAAATATTACAAACGTTTTGCGATAATTCTAATAAAATGTTATAATGGCCCCTTTGTTACTTAGTATAGTGCGTTCGACAATGGTGTGGTTTTTGTCATTCTTTTCAACTTATAGGCTTTTTATTTCTTATTGTTTGTTACTTGACTATCCACTGACTGTGTGTCGTACGGGCTCTCACTGTGGACCAACACTAAGCTCCGGGAAGTTGGCCCCTTATTTTTCGAGTAAGAATTTCAAAACTCATAGAAAATGCCCATCGATTGCCCATTTTTACACATCATTTCAATTTTTTTGCTCACCTCTATCAAAAAAGTTATGATACATTAAAAAGAGTGGGCCATCATAGTCCGAAAAAAAAATTAAAATATCGAAAATCTCAGATTCTTGAAGTATGTCATTTGCCCATCCTTTACTTTTATGATAATCTAACCAACCAACTCCTAAGGGGTTGAAATGGGGGCGGAAAAAAAATTGAGACATCGTGAATTTTGGAATGAGGCATTCGAATATATTCCCGTTGCCCATGTTTTACTCTTTTGAAAGCCAACCAATTAAAATTCTCAATCTCTCAATTTTTTTTCTACCCCATTTCCATCCCTTAGGAGTTGACTTATCAAGATACTATCTCATTCTCACACAGCCTAAAACCTATATTTACATTTATAGCTATCTCTTTTTTTTACACATTCGTTTCATAAAATCCAATTTACACCGTTGCGTCGTCCCAATGTTTTTTTTTAAGTCGGTTAAAAGTACACTTATATATAGGAATATTTAGTTTGATATGTATTTAATATAACACAGCATTGAAAGTAGAAACCCCAGTGTATATAACCACATCCAATTATGTAAAGTTGTAGACAGTTGGGCGATCGCCTTGACCCGCTGTCGACTGCCGAGGTCCGATCCGGCACACGTGTGCTTGCGACCTCACTCTGAACGCTTACACTATCGCAATATGTTCAAAAAATACAACGATAATTATCGGATATAGATACTCAATTTATATATTATGTAGGACTTAGATGACATTTTTTAATATTTAATAGGTTTCATATGATGTAAAATGATGAAGTAACAGTGCTTGCATTGTTGCGTTTCGTTTGGTCAGTGAGAGCGCCGGAGGCCAACCTCCCGTCCCTTCCCCTCTCCTCTCCCCCTCTTCTCCCTCCCCCTACCACCAAATACAGGCTGCAAACGCACTTGCGACTCCCCTGGTGTTGTTAGCGTCTATGGGCGGTGGTGATCATTTAACATCAGGTGACCCACCTGTTCGTTTGCCTCCAATGACAAAAAAAAATGTTTTCCATCACCGGAAGCTCCGACTTAGTAGTAAGGTTTCGCACCTGTGTCCATCGACGCTGTGTCCCAACACGCTATCAACTATGCCATGATCGTTAAAACCATTGTCATTCATTTTGTTCCGTCCATAGTCAGTTTAGTAGTGTTTTTTTTTCGAACTGACTACGCTTTTGTCTGACGGACCTTCATTGCTTCACCGGATTAAGGTGAGCTCTTAAGGCACTACGCCGTTGGCAACAAGCTAAAGGGGTTGCCTTGGATGCAACTTCGCGAATTTGTCTAAGCTAAACTAAGCTATGCAATACGTATAAACATTCCTGCGACATACACGTGTACAGACATGGGAGCCTAACGAATTCAAATGTGTATTTCGTATTTCATAACTAGGCTAATTTAAACTAACCCAGTTCGATTGCATGTGCGATGTAAGTCCGACAAATGTATAGTACTTATTATCAATACTCGTAATATGTCAAGTTGGAAAAAATTTGCGATCCATCTGGGATTATCTCAGTGTGTGCTGCATAAACCGCTGGGTTACACGAGGGTGGCATCATTGGAGTAGACGCAGAGCCAGTCGGCAGCTCCTGCTCCCCGGCCAATAGGTGTGAGAAGGCACCATGGCGTTTTAGTCCGTGTGAGTCGGACATACTCCACCCTTAGATGCCCGGCTAGGGTGGGGTTCCGTAGGAATTTCCCCATGTAAAAAAGGGTGGCATCATTTCCAAAGAGCGAGCGCCTGTTAGTAATTGTAAACGTATCTGCCAGTACACTTATTTTACATCTCTCTTATTATAAAAAATTCTAAAATGTACAATGTTGTTTTTGTTCTTAGCATGTTATGGGATATACTCATTTTTTCGAACCCTACATTAATTCTCCGTTAAATATGTTTTTAACTAAAAATATATATAGTTAATATACTTTTAAAAACAAATAAAGGAATAAATGAAACGATCCATTAGTCCAGTATATTTTATCTTTTTTATCACGCTTTTATTAGCTTCACCTGTATGTATGTATGTTTGTAACCGACCCCTTTGAGCTCGATTTTGTCCTACTTTGAACGATCAGATTTAATTCAAACTTTGCACACCTGTCAAAGGTCGATGACAATGCAATAATCCGTAAAAAAAAGTTAAAAAAAATTAACTAAAAAATGAAAAAATAAATAATAGTTCTGTTTTTTAGTTGGATTTTTTATGAAAGCGTGTTTTTTTAGTTTTTTTAAACTATTATTTATTTTTTTAGTGTTATCTGTTATTTTTCATTCCTCTGTAAATGAATAAACTAGCTGGCCCACCGGACGTTGTTTCGCCGTGATAATAGAAAAAACCTTGAGAAATTATGTATCTAAACCTTCCTCGTGAATCACTTTATCTACTAGTTAAAACCGCATGAAAATGCGTTTATTGGTTTTTGAGTTTATGGCGAACAGACAGAGATGTAATAAGTAGTGATAAATGTAAAATATATTTCGATTTCCCGCCAAACAAGAATATTTTACGTCTGTACTTCAACATAGATTATGGAATGAAAATTTTTAATCTATATTAATTTCAAAATTTTACGGCGGGATCTTGGTCTGTCATGTAGTGGATTTTATTTTTTATTCATAATCTTGTGTTACTTGACTCTATATTGTGTAAAATTGGTGGTGTTTTATGTAATATAGTTTGTTTATTGTGCATAAATGAAGTGAATGGAAAATAATACCACGGACCATGAATTCTGAGATGCCGCAAAAACTCCATGGAAAGTTCTAACAAGATGGCCACCATCTTGTTAGTTCATTGAGATTATATCAGGAAGCTTGTAATATCGATACTCACTTGACAATGGCAGTGATAGTCTGCTAGAAGACTGGTTGCCAAAAATGGAATGGAAGAAGAACTTGTAATACTATTAATTACAATGGCAGTAATAATCTAAAAGATTGGTTGCCAAAAATAAAGTTAAAAAAAAAACAATCGACTGTTAAAAAGGAAAAAAAGAAAAATACAGTCGAATTGATAACCTCCTCCTTTTTTTGAAGTCGATTAAAAATGAAATCCGATTATGAAACCCAATGTTCTGCACAAACATTTTTAAATCCCCACAAGTATGCGTTACTTGTTTTGTTGTTTTTTTACTGTGATATATGATTCGGAGGATGGAATGCATACCAGTGCACGGGAATTCAGAACGCAAGATACTTTTACGCTTAAACTATAATCTTTAAACCAACGGGTTAAGGTTTAAAATGTCGTGTATATGAACATATTTATTTTATAAAATGTATTTCTCTACATTGTGTTTAAAAAGAAAATATCTTTTGACACGCGTCTTAAGGATGTTTCGGGCGATTGTCACGGTCCACGTTTGAGACATTGACAACAAAGTTATAAATTCAAATTAAAGAACTCTTTATAAGAGAGTTCTCGACTTTATTACCTTGTAAGGCAATAAATTTAAATTTTACAAATTCGATATCCAGAATCATTGACATATAAAAACCCAGTCTCGACTGAAAGTAGCGCTCAAAACCGGCCGCAAAAACTCCCCAATATACATACGTGGTTATAGTTATGCGATTAACTTATGATCTTGCAAATTCATCCTTACCTGAATGATTTAAAGTTGTTTTTACAAGGACGCAAGCGACTCGAGACTATTTGAAATGAGTGCATAATCCAAAATTATGCACTCATTTTTGTGTGCCGTTTATGAGACGTTAAGTGTGCATCTTGGGTTTTTGTATATCAATGTTCAGAATATATACTTCGTCGGATTCGTAATATGAATATTAAATCAATGAGCGATAATATTTTACCCAAACATTTGTGCACATTGATTGTTTTAGGCGCAAATCAAAGCAAGTGTTTGTGTGACTTGTAACACTTGCTCGAAGTTTTAGCTACCATTGCTGTTTGAGCTGCAGTGACCGACTCTTTAATGATGTATTTCGCGAGAACAAAGCTCTAGTATAAATGGTTAAGAATTTCAAATTTAAGTTATATATGAGACATCATGTAAACTAAAATGTCCAGTAGAACAACTTCAGTACATATTAATGCTGAGGCAGCACCTTGGGTTTTTGACGAGATCTTGCACTATAAAACAGTGGCTTCTAATATTATTTTTTTATAATCTTACGTTTCTTGTCACTATATTATCACCTCACTATAATATTAATAACCTATAGCGTATTTCTTGTGTATAAGTGGATGAAAAATATTAACACAGAAGATGAATCTTGGTATGTATAGTATAATAAGTCGTGGTGATCGAATGGTTTAACTCGAAGATTATTAATTTGATTTCCATAATTACCAACGAATTTTTTGGAATTCGCATATGTTTGCTAATTTAATTTTAATATAAATTAAATTAATAATAATAAATTATTAATAATAATAAATAATAATAATTTAAATTTAATACATAACACCAGCAGCTCACGGTGAAGGAAAACATCGTGAGGAGACCTGGAACTGAGAAATGTTCTTGTAGTACTTACTATATGTGGGAAATAACTTAGAACTGTGAATTTCTCAGTGTTTGAAATCGCCAATACATCATGGGCTGGCGTGATGATTATGCCCTACCTTCCTCCGGAAAGAGGACTATGACCCTGCAGTGGACATCTTACAGGCTGATATGAATGAGTAATAAGTGGGTCACTACTGGGAGTGTAGACTGAAATGATCGAAACTTCTCGGCTGATTTTTAAGACCCAGATCTCAAAATGGTAGATCAAGTTTTTAATTTCACAACATCGTAAATTTCGTGGTTTAGTAAAAAAACGTTCGTAAAAATAAAAATTAATTAAAAATACATTTTACAGATTGAAAAAAAAATGTTTTTACAATACATAATTTGCTATTTTTCAAAGTTTTGTATCAAATCAGGTATTTTTTTAACTTATGTTACCAACCAATGATATTATAACTAAAAAGCTGTAAGTAGCTACGTTATAAGCGTTTCGACAGTGTCTCGTTAAAACTATTACTAGTACTACTCGCTAGCTTATTTTTGAAGTAAAACTTCTTTACGCGCGACTAGGAGGTAACTGGCCGACAATGCAACGGAAGTCCGTTACAACAATATGGCGTCACGTTTCTGTACCACCCGGTTTTTAAATATTTTTGATTTTGTCAATAAATAATTTATTTATAAATAAATCGACGAAAGATTTTTGAAAAAAAAATAATAAAAAAAACATTAAATTGAATAATAATAAAAATAATACACTAGAATTAATTATGTATATATGGACGCGCGACCGTCTGATTTCAATGTAAGTAAGTGCAAATTAAGTCAAGCTTCATTATCTGTAGTAGAATTTATTTACTCATTTTAGTTATCATATTAACAGTTAACCAATCATATCATACTTGAAGTATGATAGTAATTAAATTATTGTTTTAAAATGTAGAGTGATCGACTATAATAAATGTATACAGAATTTAATGCCACCTGGAGGGAAAGTACTCTAAATAATAGAGATAGCAAATTTTACTCCAAAGAAACATTACTTTATTTTTGAAAAGAAATAAAACTGCATTCAAACATTTTCGAAAACTCTCTTGCTTTACCCGGGAATCGAACCGACTAAAATCTGTATAAATTACGTAATTTTTTTGCATCGATCGTTACGATCATAAGGGTGAAATCTCTCTAACATACTTGGTAAATTTAATGAAAGGAAAACTATTAAATCTGTACTTATGAATTCAATGGATTAAGCTAAAGCACTTTTATTCAAAGATCCATCTGTTTCTGTTTAATTATGTCAGTAATTCATAATTTATCATTGACGTTATTTATCAATTACAATGACAAATTAAGTACTATTTAGATAAGACGATTGCAATAGCACGTGTTTGTAATGCAAACTCCTTTCTTAGATGCGACATAACTGCGTGTATGAGGTAGTTTTAAATATGGAATGTTACATTAGAAAATAGATTGTCATATGTTATTCATATTTGATTGTTTCAGAAATTATTTCATATTTGTCTCGCGGTAAAAATGGAAGCTTATTTTTTAAATAAAAAAAATGTGAAGCTAGCTCTGCGGTGGTATGGAGACAGATATCGAAGCCGACGGCCACCAACTCGGTTTTACTTCAATCGCGTGTGACGGTTACACGCATTTTTTTGGACGGCTGCCCCGTCAATCCGCCTGTATCTAAGCAACATATAACAATTTCTTTTTCACCACCGATATTGAGAATATGGCATCTTACTTCCACATTTTATCTAAGACGGTGTGGCCTTTCAACATTACTTTACGTATGTGTGCGTTATCGTGCCATTTGTTTTGTCAAAATATCATCTAGGTAACGTAGCTACAGCTTTTTAGTTATAATAATATCATTGCTGCCAACAGTCTGTTGACCTGTGCCTTATGAGGTCTACATTTTTTTTATGTCAAACGGAGGCAAACGAACAGGTGGGTCACCTGATGTTAAGTGATCACCGCCGTCCATAGACACTAGCAACACCAGGAGAGTCGCAAGTGCGTTGCCAGCCTGCGTATGGGGGAGGGGTAGGGAAAGGAGAAAGGGGAAGGGAAAGGGGGAAAGGAGGTGGGCCTCCGTCGCTCTCAATCACCGAACGAAACACAACAATGCAAGCACTATTACTTCACGTCGGTGTTCTGCGAGAGGGTAGTATTACCCCGGGCGAGCCGACCCATTCATGCTGAAAGTAGTAATAATTACAGCGTGGCTCTACCACTTTCAAAAATTTACCATTACCATTCGTTTGTATGGAGCTAAACCTTTGTGATTGAATTTTTTGTGGGGTCTTGGAATGTCATAGTAGTGGACTTTATATTTTATTCATAACTAGCGAGCCCGGCATACGTTGTCCCGCCCTGATTATAAAAAAATGCTTGACAAATTATATACCAAAACGTTCCTCATGAATCACTTTATCCACTGGTGTAAACCGCTTGAAAATCCGTTCGGTAGTTTTTGAGTTTATTGCGAACAGACAGACAGACAGACGCGGTCGGGGACTTTGTTTTATACTATGTAATGATCTTGTAGCATTTGCATCTATATTTTGTAATATTGGTGGTATTTTACGTAATATAGTTTGGTTAATGTGCAAGCATGTTAATGTAAGCATGTTAGTGTAGTGGATCGGAAATAATACCACGGGGCATGGATTCTGACTTGCCACAGAAACTCCCTGGAAAGATCTAACAAGACGGCCACCATTTTGTTAGTTTATTAAAATGATCGCAAGTAAATTGTAATATCATTAGCTACTCGACAATGGCAGTAATAATCTACTAGAAGATTGGTTGCCAAAAAAAACAATTTATCAATCTGATCACAGTAATAATCTTAAACAATGTGAATTGGTACGCAGTTCAGGAAACAAAAAGTTGATACCGATGTAGGTGTTACAGACCATTATTTCATAATTTACTACTCGGAAATGTGAGTCAGGTACAATGCAAATATCGTTTCCTTCCACTAAACAAGTACACAGCTGATAACACAAAGCGTACCTAAAGTGAGTGCAGGTATACTAAATATTCGCACGAATTAGTCATCGGCATAAACTTCGGGCTTAATATACCTATATATTTATATGGTGAACGTATAATGGTCGGATTCTATACACGCCAGGTTTATTTTTTCTCGAACTCTCTACGCTATTGGCCTAGCAAGGCTTTAATAGCTTCACCGGACTATTAAGGCGAGCACTTAAGGCACTCAACCGATTTTATTTTGGCAATTAGCTCAAAGGTGCACGGCACACCTCGGCTTGGGCTGTTGCCAAGTTCATGCAATTCGTGACCTAACAGAGCTAACCTAAGTTAAGCTACATATTCATACTTACATGGGTGATTTAAGATTTCCTATCACTGTATTCGCACGAGCAGCGTACTCAAGCGCTCCACGCCGAGGGAGCGGACCTAGGCTTGCGCCGCAGCCGAGATGGGCCTAGTGTAGTGTGCGGGCGCGAAATTTACCCTCAGACCACAGCGACGTGATCTGTGGTTACGCGGGAAAACGCGCCTGGCTAACTACTTGTCCCCAAGCAAAAATTTTTTTTTTTGGCAAACTATCTACTACTTCACTATTGTCATTGTCGAGCAGCAATAAAATTACAAGTGTGTTGTGATAATTTTAATGTTCTGGCAATAAGGTGGCCATCTTGTTCGAACTTTCCGTGGTATTTTTTTATCGGTTTTATTCAGGCTAATTTCCAAAACGGTTGGACCGATTTTAATGAGAATTTCACTGGCAGATAGCTGACATTGTAAGAAGTAATTTAGGCTGCTTTTATTTAAAAAAAAAAAAATATAGTGTTTCGTGTAAGTATAATAAAGTAAAAAAGCAGTGTCAAGTAATGCGCGCGTCTTACGTGAACATTTACACTGAACAACAATTTTTGGTAATTTCCACGCGGACGATGTCGCGGGTAACAGCTAGTGAGGTATACAATTAACCATTATAAGTATACGGTCGTTGAAAAAATTATAAAAAACCTTTTAAAACTTGACCTTGTATTAGTTTGTTATTAAATCAAATATTAACATGATTAACGAAGCGCGAAGTTAAGTCGATTCACTCTTGACATTGAGTTGAAGATAATTCAAAAATATTCCACAAGAGTTTATTAGTAAACAACTTTAAGTTCTCGTTTCAATAGAGAATCTACAATTTACTAAAAACCCAGTTATATAGAACATAATTGGCATCTAAAAAAATAATTAGGGGTTATAAATGTGTTGGATTTATTTAAAAAATAGAATTTGTTTTATTATTTTTCTATTTACTTGAACCTTTTTACTATTATTACACTTAGTTACGATTATTACTACATTATATTTCGAAATATAATATAAATACTAAATAATTTTAGATCTATTTATAGACTTGGTTATATAGAAGAGTTGTGTCAGATTTTGGCATATTTTATTCTTGAAATATATTTTATTTTAATTTAAACTGATTATCTCACATTTTTACCCGAAAAAAATTACATGATACTAGCGGACCGGGCGGACGTTGTCCTGCCTTGAAAACAAAAAAATCCTAAAAGTCGACCGCAGCGCCACCTACCGGGTCCAATTGTGAATCTAAACCATTCTCGGATCCACTCGAACACGCACACAAAATTTCATCAAAATCGGTCCAGTCGTTTAGGAGGAGTTCAGTCACATACACACGCACACAAGAAATATATATATTAAGATTTGATCAATTTACATCTGTTTAGTCGTGTTTGCACAACGGAAGACCTCTATCACTTCATTTATATAGAAAATAATATTGAAATATTTGTTCGTCCAAAATGGCTATATTGATTTCGACGAGACTTATAATGACAGAGGACTAGCAGAGTATTACTTTCTCTATATTTTACGTTTTACCATAGGGGCTTAGCAGGAGTGATAAAATTTAATAATATTTAATATTAAATTTTATTTACTTAAAAACGGTTAAGGGATGTTAGGTCTTAAGTTATAACAAAAAAAATCATAATTAAAACAAATATAATACATATTTTTAATTAAACAAGAAAACCATTTTCATTGAAAGAAAACCAAGAAAACCAACCATCAGGTGGGCAAAGTTACCGATATCAGTTAGTTTTTATAAAAGAAGTAATTCTTTTTAATTCATGTTTCAAAGTATTTGTATTTAGTAACATCAGCAATCAGCTTCGGCTTAGAAAAGACCTATTGCAATATTCTAGAAACAAGGTATGGGCATAATCACCGCGCCAGCCCACGACGTATTGGCGTTGACAAACTTCGAGAAATTCACGGTTACATATTTTCCTACATACAGTGACACTACAAGAATATTCCTCAGGTTCAGGTTTCCTCACGATGATTTCCTTCACCGTCAGCCGATACTGTTACCAATTTAAATTAGTAAATGTACGCGAATTCCGAAAAATTGGTACAAGCCGGGGTTCGAACCTGCGGACATCGGATTGATATTTCACCGGTCAAACCGCTCGACCACCACATATTTAGTACATACGACGTTTTAGTAAAATGGAGACAAATATTTTAATCTTCGCAAATCGAGAAAGCGACCAATCAAGCAAAACTTTCAGAGTTATAGCTCAGAGATGAAATCTACTTGCTGTATAAACAGCAGCATGGCATAAGCCAACAAGCAAAACAATATAACAAGAGTAATAATAACCCTCTAAGGAAGTGAAAAAATGCTATAACTACAGCGAAGTGACTTTAAATTGTTTTCGACGACCCTGATAAGAACATAGCGTGAAGATAAACAGATAAAGACGTTAAGAAAACATAATACATTAATTCCAAAGTGTACTGAGTAGATACTGACCTCGTTCTCAATGCCACTAAGTTTTAACCAATGCTTAACAATAAAAAACAATCGGAGTGTCCTTTAAAAACGGATAATTATGTACTTTAACGTCGTAACTTAAAGCTTAAAATCGTTTGAGGGACAAGAACGATCGTAAACACGTCTCGGAAGATAAGACCTAGACAGATTGCAGTTAAATAGTAGATGTTAAATTAGTTACTGTAATAAATTTCGTAGTGCACGAAAACGTTTGCAAAATAATAGGTCTTTACCTATGAAATTGCCGTTCTCCAGTACTGGCCATTTCAAATAAAAAATAATTTTTGGCTAAGAATTCTAATTTCAAATTAATTTTATTTTAAAACATGGAATTCTTTTTCCAAAAGTAGTCATTTGTTTATTGATTAGTGTTATATTTTCATCGCATTTCAATCTTTTTTGTCATCATGGATACGTAAAAAATTCGAGTAATTATGGAATATGAGTACCGTCGTGGCAGCAACGCGGCACAAGCGGCACGCAACATCAACGACGTTTACGGAGCTAACACTACAAACCAACGCACCACCTGTTATTGGTTTGCTCGCTTCCGTTCTGGGAATTTCGACCTGAAAAATGAACCTCGCGGTCGTCCGAAGACTTTAGTCGACAATGACGAATTAAAGGCGATTGTGGAAGCTGATGATACACAATCTACGGCTAAATTAGCAGCAGCTTTCGACGTTAGCGTCAAAACAATATTGGTCCATTTGCGTCAAATTGGCAAGGTAAAAAAGCTTGACAAATGGGTACCCCATGAACTCAATGATCGCCAGCGCGAAGTACGCGTCGAGACGTACCTTGCACTGCTCAATAGACACACAAATGAAGGAATTTTGAACCGCATTGTTACCTGCGATGAAAAATGGATTCTGTCTGATAACCGCAAGCGCTCAGCAAGTTGGTTGGATCCTGGTTCAGCACCTAAACAATGCCCTAAACGAAAACTGACCCCTAGAAAAGTGATGGTCACTGTTTGGTGGTCTAGCCCCGGTGTGATTCATCACAGCTTCTTACCAAACGGAGTGAGCATTACTGCAGATGTGTACTGTGAAGAACTGAACACAATGATGGAGAAGCTGGCACATCTCCAACCAGCATTGGTCAATCGCTCGTCTCCGCTGCTCCTGCACGACAACGCGCGACCTCATACTGCACAGCAGACGGTCTCCAAGTTGCAAGAACTGGGGTTGGAAGTTCTCCGTCATCCGCCCTACTCACCAGACCTTGCGCCTACAGACTACTACTTTTTCCAGAATTTGGATAACTCTTTGGCGGGAAAAAAATTCAATACCCGAGAGGCAGTACAAAATGCCTTTGAAGAATTTGTTGCCTCCGTCCAGCTGATTTCTTTAAGAAGGGCATCAACAAACTGCCACTGTGTTGGCAAAGATGCATTGATTGCATGGGTGATTACTTCGATTAATAGAAATAAAAAATACATGAAAAAAATTCGTTTAAATTTTTTCATACAAAACGGCAATTTCATAGGTAAAGACCTAATATAATCCAAAAAGGCTAAATTACTGTTTGATTTCCACTTCCGTTAAGATTTTTCATTACTGCGCTTACCTGCTATGGAAAAGCGTAATGCTATGTAAATAAAACTCTGGAAATTCCTCTATTCGTCAATAGAAGTTTTGTCAAAATCGGTTTAGCCATTTTGCAGATTAACCTCACCAAACAAGAAATACATTTTTTAACATGGGGAAAATCTTGCTTTAGATAGCTATCTCAACGCGGGGCAGCGGAGGTGGGTATGTCAGATTCTCATTAACTAAAAACTCTATGGTGTCCTTTTTTCACACATCTTTTGACCGAGGAGGGAGTACTGTACTTCACCCCTCATCAGGGGTTTCCGTCTTGCGATCTGAGGTGTCGGAAATGGTGACATACTTTGACCGAGTATACCTCAAACTTCAAGGGCCTGTGCATTATTGCTGCCAGGATACGTGCCCGCTTCTAACGCCCCCAGGACATAACTGCGGCGGTCAGAAGTCGTCACCTCTCCCTGTGCTCCCAAAATTGTTTAAAAAAGACCGCTCAGACAGCAACAACACCCCACTCTCCCCCGTGAAGGGGAACGAAAGGAAAGGGTGTCGCGCGACGTCTCCTCGTCACGGACGTGGTTGATTCACGTCCCTCCCCCTCACCCAAGCACAGGGTGGCAATGCACTTGCGACGCTTCTGGTGTTGCAAGTATCTATGGACGGTGGTGATCACTTAAAATCAGATGACCCACCTGTTCGTTCGCCTCCTATGATATAAAAAAAATATATTAACCCATCACCCAACGGCACAAGCGCGATGAAATATTAAAATATTTAACGAACAAGACACATAATAGTTTCTAGTTTCATAAAATGTATGTAGGTGTTATGAAACGGTTGTTGAAAACGGGCACCTTTGTTATGCAAATTAATTTTTTTATCGGCGTCGAAATGTTGAAGATCACTGACACTGCTCGGTTCTCTTGACAGCATAATGGTTTGACGAAAAAAAAACAAATGGACGTTCACAATTTCCATAAGATTATGTTTAATGCGTTTTGGAAGCGTAATTATTTTACTTCGCTCGTCTCCATGTAGAGAATTATGTAAACAATCTTAATGTTATGACTTTTGTTTTATGTTCAAGCTATATCGGTTTAAGCTGCAAAAGCCGATAGAGTTACACGAATATAATCTAAGGTGGCATGTATCTATTTATCTACACGAGTGTTCGGCTAATTGTCGAAATTCGACCATAGAGAAAAAAAATCCAATTTTGTTATAATATATAATAATAACAATAAAACTCGTCAATAGTTACCAAAAAAAACAATATAGAAGATCGGCTGGAAAACAGAGAAGGGAAATGCTCTGAACCGTTTCCCCTTTGCCTATTTTTATATAATCTTCTAATATATAAAAATACAGTCATGATGTTTGTCTACGATGAACTCCGAAGCTACTCAACTCATCTTCATGAAAGTTGGTATTTAATTATAATTTGGTTCAACTTGAGAGATAGGATAATTCATGTTTCGATTAATGGCCTCGATATTTTTTAATTACAAATCAAAGTTGATTATTGTTATTAATTCCAAGACTCATCAGTCTCGAAAAGACTGTAGGATGGACTGTTTTAGATATCTCATAGATGGCGCCACGTTTTAATTCTGAATTTCTTTTTTAACTCCAGTTTATTTTATAGTGAAAATGTTCTGCTAATCTATTTACTACGTAACCTAGCTTTTCTGAATCACGTTTTTAGGCAGACTCGTTACCCCATAATACGAAATGGCTTATCATAATTTTTAATTCAAAATTTAATAACTGAGCCACAGCCACGCGTGGCCGGGTCAGATAGTTTAATATATAATGAAAATACAGTCCTTTGAGTCTCAATCGCGACAAAACTACTGAACGTATTGGCAAAATACATAAATATTTGATGCGAAAATTCTTGTAGATGGTTCTAGGCTTATTTTTCTAGATTCGATTAATCTGAGGCACTTTTTAATATCCAAAAAAGTAGGTGGGAAGCAACCAGTTGATGACGAAAATACAAACACAAAATCGCGGGCGACCGCTAGTTATCAATATTACAAATTTCAAAGGGTCCCTAGAACTTTGGAATATGATATAGATATGTAGAAAAACACAAATATTGTAAATTTCAATAATAAATCATGCCGCTTTGTCGTATACTTGTTAGAAATCCTTGAAGTTCACAAACACACGCCCACACAAGACTCTTTGCTTCCTATTGTTTAGTACGAATGTTTTTAACAAGAACTAGATAATATTTGCTAAAAATAATACACGACGTCCGTTACTTGAATATAATTAGATAAGTAAATATATTTTACATTTGTCTATTTATATATTGCTTTGCTTTATTATATACTAGCTGACCCGTGCAACTTCGTCTGTACCAAATCGGTTATCACTGGTGTCAATTGTATTTTTAAACGCGAAAAATTTTAATAAATCTAAAACCTTATTGCAGCCACACCATCGGTTTCCAATTGTGAATCGAAACTATCAAGGGACTCACTGAAACATATACCCAGATGGTATGTGGTATGGTTTTAAAATAAGCCTACATCCCGTTCGTAGCATCATCTACCGGGTTCCATTAAAATAAAAACTAACCTACATATATTGGCGATAATGTGAAAAAAGCTTTAGAGGTCTATGGACCCCCAGGTTCTAACGAAGTTCCTTTCCCTTTTTTGTAGACGTTTACTATACAGTCAGTAGAGTTTACATTATAAAATATCAAGTTGATAGAGTTAAATTGTAAATTAAACGATAAAATATATTCATAAAATAAATAATGATAAATGAAACACTGAATAATATCATAACTATTTTCAACTTGTATTAAAACTTTTTCACACTCCATTGTATTAAAGAAAAATATAAATATTAAAAAGATATGAGCACGACGCGTCAAATGTCACTTGCCTGTAACTATTTGTCTAAGAGCTAGCAACGGTTTCGAAAAAGAAAATAAGCCAGTTTTTATATATCTTTATGTTCTTCCGAACAGAGTGCGGGCTACCTGGCTGCCGGTAAACGTTGCGTTTATTAGTGCATATCGCACCTGTACAGGCAAAAATATTGATTTTT
This sequence comes from Antheraea yamamai, assembly GCA_036509395.1. NCBI lineage: Eukaryota > Metazoa > Arthropoda > Insecta > Lepidoptera > Saturniidae > Antheraea > Antheraea yamamai. Next base: position 16,872,026 of record AP028442.1, read on the forward strand.
ATATAATTTTAATTTTTGAATGTTTTGTTTTTTACTAACTTTGAAACGCTACTAAAACATGTAATTATCATTGGCAGACATTTTTGTTATTAACAATAATGTGCCCGATGCTATTTTTTTTTGTAAATAAAATAAAGTATGTCCAAACCATGTTAAGATAGCTGTAATTTTAATATTATTATTATTTATTTTTTAATGAAGGCTCAGTCGCCTTCTCGGCTATATCGCGTAAGTGATATACAACTATATAACAATAAGAATGACAATAAACTTAACAATAGCTTATATTAATTTTGTACAATTCTTTTGCATCTTTCGAAGTGGGGTCAGACAATAAGGAATTGTACAAACCAGTGTGGAACGAATTAGAAGCATTAAGCCGAGATCTAATATCTTCGCTTCGAACACATTCGGCCAGGATGTGGTGCACATCATCGATGAGCTCACAACTCTGGCAGAGTGGTGATTGTACTTTACGCATCAGGTAGGCGAACTTTTTACATGGGATGTGTCCTGAGCGTAATCTCATTCCTGTGATTGCTTCCCGACGGCAAATCGTACTGTCATCAATCCATGGTGACCTTAAGGGGCGTGGCTGAATCGTTCTGTACCATATTCGTTTTATTTTAGAACGCTCATCAAAGTATTCCTTCCAATGCGAGTAACAGCTATTTTTAAATACTGAGTATACATCCAAGTAAGTTGGTAAAATATTAATAGGAGCACCTTCGGAGGATCCTTCTCTAGCTAAAAGATCAGCTCTTTCATTCCCAGTTATACCTATATGAGAAGAGATCCATTGTAAAACAATTACTTTGTTCTTTGCTTTGAAATCTAGTAATTGCTTCAAAATAGTGTTTGTAGGCTATCGATATTCCTCGAAAAGTCGAGGTACATCGCGCTACGTGTTGAAGAACACTTTTTGAATCGGATAAAATAACAATCTTAATGGACTCAGTTGATTGTGCAAATGATAAGGCCTCTGCGATTGCGATTGCTATTAATTCAGTGTGCATAATTGAAATATTTTCATCAATTTGAAATTTCATAAAAGTTTTGGAATTTGACTCAAAAAATGCGGCTCCTAAATAATTACCAGCTTTAGATCCGTCAGTGTATATTTTAACAAAATTTTGATAATGTTTATTTATATATTGAAGACAAATATCTTTTATTTTAACAACATCATATTGACGCTTTGGCTTCCAAATACCATCTACATTTATTTTAATTATATTGTGCAAATCAATGTTATCGACCCAGGTGTGTAAAGTGAACATTTCATGTTTTATACTTGTTTGACTTGGAGTATTTTTATATTGAGAAAAAATAGTGGTATTTTTCTTTTACGCCGATAGAGTGATTGGAAAGAGGTGGGCAGTTCTTCTGATACATTAGTTAGTTCGTTCTTTTCGAATGACTTAAATTTAAATAGAATTTTGCCAGCTTAATATTGTCTCCTAAGATGTAACGGACATATGCTCAATTCGCTTTCCATAACATGGATTGGAGTACTTTTAATGAAACCCCCGATAATTCTCATGGCCTGGTTTTATACTTTTTCAAGTTTATAGAGGTTAACCTGAGCACTACTATCATAAAGAAAGCTGGCATAGTCAATTCGACTGCGTGTAATATTGAAGTATAAACGAACTAAATGTTATGGATGAACACCCCAATTAAAACCGGCTAATGCTTTGAAAACGTTTAGAAACTTAGAGCTAGATACTGCAACTGCATTGATATATTCACCCCATTTTATGTATGATAAAGATAGCGATAATTGTGGAAGCGCCTGTTATAGACGCATGTATTCAAGATGACGTTAGTCTCAAGTCATATGTCTACGTTTATCGTTGTTTTTCGTTATCAATAGCATAATGGTTAATAAAATGAAATATGTTCTTTGCAATGGAAAAAATAAAATAGTTTGAAATGAATTATTTTATTTATAAAGAATATCATCGGGCACATTATTGTCAATAACAAAATTGTCTGGCAGTGATAAATTCATGTTTTTAATAGCGTTTAAAAGTTACTGAAAAAAAATGTTCCTTAAATTATTTATAACCCAAAATTTTAACCTGGAAAGGTGTGATGCGCATTAAAAAACACAACGTTAACCGGCTACCAGGTATTCTGAATTCTGTTTGGAAGGGCATAATATATCTTCATTTTAAAGAACCAGCTTTTCTAAAATTCTCGTTCTTCCAACATTGCTGGCTCTTGTACTAAGGTGTCGCAAAAAAGTCTAGTTACATTAACTACAATTTTTTGTCTTTCGTTATCCTGGAGAACCCCTTGCGTTTTATGGAACAAAAAGTATCCTAAATGTAACCTTGGAATATCAGTTATTATTGTGTCAAGTTTCGTTAAAATTGGTTCAGTACTTTCAGCGTGATGCGTGTTCACAGGGACAGAAAGACAGACAGACAGACAGACAGACAAAAATTGTAAAAAGATTATTTTTGGCTTCTATATCGATAACAAAGTCTACCCCGATCAAAATTTTCAAAAAATATTTAATGTACAGATTTGACCTTGCTACAGTTTTATTATAGTATAGATAGATTGCTTAAATAGTTTAGGCACATTGCACAGTGAACAGAAATGAACCATCACACTCGGATAGGTGACGTTAAATCAGGTTACATAAATCGGTTTTTCGGGTCCACTCGACATCAAGTGCGTTTGGGTCGGTGAGGCACTGAATCGCTCGGCTCCTGTCATTAACTGCTACTGTTACTTTACTGTTTGGCATGGAGTGCATTGTTGCAATGATTATGTTTTTACTGTTATACATATATATTATAATAATATTAAAGTACTAGCTGTTCTCGCGATTTCGTCCAGGTGGAATAGTTATTTTGGGCTAACAAGCAGCGAAATCTTTCAAAAGGAAAAAATCCTGATTTTTAAACATTCTTCATTCGTCCTCCGTTCCTACTGGTCTTAGCGTGATGATATATATATATATATGTAGCCTATATAGCCTATAGTCTTCCTCGATAAATGAGCAATATAAAACATTGAATGAACTTTTCAAATCGGTCCAGTAATTCCTAAGATTAGCGAGTTCAAAAAAACAAACAAAACAAAAAAAAGAACAAACAAAAAAAGAAATAAACAAACAAACTCTTCAGCTTTATAATATTAGTATAGATTTGTAGTCCTCGAGGTATAAGTAGTACGTAGTAAAGCAGTGGTCGGCAAACCGCGGCTCTTTCACTCCTTAATTGGGGCTCATCCACGAAGTGTTTAGTGCAAATACGGAATATTATCCATTAACTGAAGAATGGCGGCACCGATTTCTATGATTTGTCGGATATTTCTCTGCCCCGAATAGTAGAATAACTATAATATATCAGAAAAAATTGTGAAGAAAAAAGTTATGACGATAATTCATTTTCTCACACATTTTCTAAGGAAAAAACTTTTTGATTATATCTCGGGAACGGATTGATTAATTTCGATGTTTTTTTATGTGTATTATTATTTCGATTTTTGTACATTTATTGAACTTCGTTCATTAATTCGGTTTCAGTTTTCATTTGATCATACTAAAAAAGTGAATGTAATTCAGCTAAAAAGTTAACACCGCATTTATTGATTCTGAGGAGGTACGAAATTCCCCGGGTTACCTAGTCTATACTAATATTATAAAGAGGTAAAGTTTGTGAGTTTGTGAGGTTGTAGGGGGTAATATATGGATCCACTAAACCGATTTTGAAAATTGTATTACCAATAGAAAGCCACGTTATTTGTGAGTGTCACAGGCTATATATTAACCCGAAAACCGAAAAATGAATGACTTTTTGTGGTAGTCGGATTTCCAAAGTAAGTCCGACGAAAACGTTTCTTACGAACGCCGCCTTAACGATGAGAGATACATGATTGGGTTCTAGAGAAAAGTTGTAGAGCTTGATAATGCCAACAAAAAAGTTAACGACAGCATATGTCTAACTTTTAAATATAAGTCACAAAAAGTAGTTTTTTATATTAAAAAAATAATTTAAATCGTTAAGCGATGTTTATTTGTCATATTATCAACAACAATTGAGTTCTTATCAATATAACTATAATTACAATATATTTATTATAGTATATAATTATAATATATAATATATAATTATAGTATATAATTATAATATACAATAATATACTATAATATAACTATAATATAGCTTCAGAAATTATGGGGTTGAAACAAACATAACCACAATCACATGACCTTAATAGTATAAGTATATTTTTTTTGAAATATTATCTACACAATAATTCTGTATTTCTTTGATTATACCCAGTAATACGCAAGTTTAAGCCTCGACATATATCAAGGAATTCTTAAGATTTTGTATACAATGACTAATACCAATTTAATTAATAGGCATCTCTATACAGTGACCATGAAGGAGGAAAATATATTGAGTATATCGGAATGATTTGAAAAATTCTCGTATAACACAACTAGATGTGCCCGTGGCTCTGCACATGTTTTTAGAATCTAATATATATGTGTAACAAATGGGTCCCGAGTCAGTATATTTGCTGTAGGAAGTTATTCCTCTAGCGCTGATTGTCACTCGGGACCCAGAGAGTCAATGATGTAATTAAGCTGGCTATGTTTTATATATGTACTAGCGGGCCCGGCAGACGTTGTCTCGCCCTGATTATGAAAATATCCTTGACAAATTATATACTAAAACGTTCCTCATCAATTACTCTATCCACCGGTTAAAACCGCATGAAAATCCGTTCAGTAGTTTTTGAGTTTATCGCGAACAGATAGACAGACAGACGCGGTAGGGGAATTTGTTTTCATTACATAGTATAAAATGGATAAAGTGATTCATGAGGAACGTTTTGGTATATAATTTGTCAAGGATTTTGTTATAATCAGGGCGGGACAACGTCTGCCGGGCTCGCTAGTATACTATGTAATGATAATATATTTACCGCGGAAAACTTTAGAATATATAGATTAATTGTCAAGTTCTGAATAAATTGTAATTATTTAGTGCAGGCGGAAAAAAATTACGCGAGTGACACCGTGTAACACAGTGAAAAATAAAATTTGAACAAGGACGAATATTATTTGTTAAAACTACTAAACGTTGTCGGTTTTGTGATTATTTTATCCTAGAATGTACTCGAAACACGCCATTCTTTGTTAAAAACAAAGGAATTCCACAGATAATATTATCAGTAAGTCGACGCGACGTTGTGTTCTACTCAACATGCGACAGGCCGTCCCTCCAGTAGTACAATGCGATATTAGTGTTATCTTATCGACTCTATAATATACCGGTGCATAGGAATTGATTCTATCTGACTCAAAATAAGAATATTGCCTTTGTTTTTATTCTGAAACAAGTTATGGAATCATTAGAAAATAAAACGATATTATGCATCCAAAATACTACGGTAGTAAATAAAAATTGTGAGCCTTCGTGGGACGGCTTGCAGATGTGAAAAATGTGAAATTGTGAAAATTTTGCACAGATAATATGCATTTTAAAAAAATAAGCCGCCACAGGACCCCTATCAGATGTGAAACATCGAAATTTCAAATTCTCAAATTACTATATAGGTATGCGAGCTTAGTGCGGCAAGAGAGATTGCGGATGGCATCGCGTCGCCACTCCAACAATGAGGTTTACCCTCACCTATAGATGTCTCATATCAATATATTTTACTACCGAAAAGAATATGGCATAATCAAATATAAAATATTAAGAATTTTCTAAAGAAGGAGATGATTGTTTAGTTAGTAGAAATTTATATTCCTTAAATTCAAAATCGCTAAAGTAGAAGAATTGCGGTTGGACTTTCTGCGACACTCACCATTCTCTCTGGTACTTTGCTCTGCAGATTACCACACTTTTAGGAATTTAGATAAATTCTTGCACGAAAAAAAAACAATTCCGATGAGGCAGTCCAAACCGCCTTCAAAGATTTTATTGATTTCCGCTCCCATAATTGTTTTAGCAATGGAATCGATGAACTGCCTATAAAATGTCGAAAGTGCACAAATAATAATGGTTCATACTTCGATGGATTTCATGATATTCTTTCCCCTATAAAACGCTAATTTCATATGTAAGGACTTAATATTACTTATATAATAATTAAAATAGAAACTACACTTAACATAATAAATGGCAAGAAATAGTCTATTTGGTTGTCTGAATGCTATAATTTTTAAAACCATCAGTCGCATTTGAGAAATACCTTTTGCATTAGATAGTATTATCAAGTTTCATTTAGTAAAAGACCAGCACAATCTAAATACTAGAAACTGTAACAAACTTAGTCGTTCACTTGTTTCAAACTTAGCAGAACCAGTAATAGTTTTTTAGGTAATAGTTTTAGGTTTTACAATAAAGTCACAAAGCATGTTACTGATTTGCCGGGCTGTAAGTTTAAGCGACACGTCAAGCGGGTTTTGGTGTCAAAAGGGAATTGTACAGTGGATCAATATGTGAACAATGGCAATGTCTAGAATTGACTCCTCTCTGTGCATCCACTAAAAACAATTGTATGATGTAATGGAAATATGTATGTTAAAAAGATGTACCCGATCGAGTGTCTTGCCGGTTCTTCTCGATGATTGGGTTGTTTTCCGAACCGGGGGTAGTTTTGACGTCCATAAGCGCCTTATTAGGGCCTAAACTAAATAAAGTGTTTTTGATTTGATTTGACTTGAAGGAAGTATATAGGATAAATATTATAAAAACGCGTATAACATTTAAATGTCTATTGTTTGTCCGGACTTATCTCTAAAAGTAATGAACCGATTGTTACAAAATTTCACTGGAATATAGATACTTTTTCGAGTAAAGGAGTTCTCAAATATCATAAAAATATTTCTTCGAATTTCAATAAGTAAGCGGTGCGATTGTATTGTCGCGTATATCTTTAAAATCGTAAGCGTTGGAATGTTACCTTTAAAAGCACTTCGTAGAAAGATGTTTTGACACTTTAGCTTATCTAATGAACTAGAAATCTGTCTTGTCGTATATGCATTATATGATATTTTAATCGATATATCTTCTTACATTAAACGTATATGATATTTTACTAGATTATCACCGTTTTTGAAGTGAAAACTTCTTTAGACGCGTTGAGCGGTATTTTTTTAGCGGTAATTTAGCGTAATGACATCCTAGTAAGCGTGACCGACAGTATTGCGCTTGCGCAGCTTGCGTCATAGCGACGCGTAGTATAAGAGCCTGTATATATGTAATATTTATATTTTGTATTGAGATTGTGCATGCCGTCATATATTTGATGAATTAATAAACAGTATAAAAAAGAATATAATTATTATTCGAAGCGCCAATAGATGTGAAAAAGAGACTAATGATGGTAATTATAATTTACAAATAATGAAATTTAAATTAAGTTAACTATAATTAATTTGAAAATTCAAAAGAGAACACAGTTAAATTCCACTGTTTTATGTTTTCACTTCTGTCGGCAGTACTTATGACTGCCTCGACTGCTTTCAAAACAAGTACATGATTTATTGTAGGGTGACTACCCTATACCAGATGGGGAGTTTGCTAATTTTTAATACTTTTACGAGTACTTTTCCTTCTTTGTGTGTGAGTTTTCAGAGGTTACATATCATTACGATATACCATAGAGGCTAAGAATCAATGATACATTTAAATAGAAGCATTTTTTTTCATTGCTGCACTGCAAAGTGATGTTGTTGTAGCTGGTCATGCTGACCTGCAAACCCCCTGTCAGCTGAAAAAACACAATAGGATTGCGAAATGTGACAACTAAGAGACAGTCACTGTGACTGGATTATCATCATGTGTGTAAGGTGACGGGTATAGTGTGTATTCTGAAAAAGTGACTGCACTATGCCTAATGGTAAGTACAGTACAATCCAAAAAGAACAAATAACTTATATCATAGATACATTTAAAAACTTATGTAATAATATCATTGACAAATGAAAACCCAAGACACACAGTCTCGAATAAAAGTAGCGCTCAAAACTGGCCGCAAAAATTCCTAATATTCATACGTGGTTATAGTTATGCGATAAACTTATGATTTTGCAAATTCAACCTTACCTAAATGATTTAAAGTTGTTTTTACAAGGACGCAAGCGACGCGAGAGTAATTGAAATGAGTGCATAATACAAAATTATGCACTCATTTTTGTGTACCGGCTGTGAGACGTTATGTGATCTTGGGTTTTTGTATATCAATTAATAATACATAAACATAAATAAAATCTTAAGAAACTTTTTTTGTCTTGCAACCGTTTCGCAAATTTCCACATATAAAATATGACTACAACACTTACATAAATATAGTAAAACTTCGGTAAATTGAACACTGAGCGAAACGCGAAAATAATCCATTTACAACAATTTTGATCTTAGAAAGTTTTTGAAGTGGAACTTCTTTAGACTCGTTTTGATTTCAAACCGGATGCAACGGAAAAAACGACAGGTAAGAGACACAAATACAAAAATGTGTAAGATGAAGCCGGCAAAGAATGAGAGAGAAATATACATACTATTTTATATTATCGGTCTCTCCTCTTTGTGCCATGCTTCGTAGCATCCCCAATCCCGTCTTCTAAGCATAGTCGCCTGTAATTAGTGAGCCAGAGCGAGAGAGCAAATGTTGGTGTGTGAGTATATTGCACACTGTTTAATACTTGCTTGTATTTGAGCATTTAACGTGTGTTAGTATATGTGAAAAGTACGTGAGCTAATACTACTGTACACTGTAACATATGTTAAATACAATATAAAATATCTTTTAAAATTAATCAAAATACTTTCATTTTTAAACAAATAAACTTTGTAATTATCCTACCCTTGTTATATATATTCACCTCATTCTTTTGTCGATTTACTGAAGTTTCACTTCTATCGTGTGTGAATCGCATACACACCTTTTTTACATGTAAATAATGTCCGACGTTCATAGGTATATTTTGATTATATAATTAAAATCAAAAATACTTTATTAAATTTAGGTCCTAAGAAGGCGCTAATGAACGTCAAAACTACCACCGGTTCGGACAAACAACCTATGCATCGAAAAGAACCGACAAGAAAATCGATCTGGTTTATATTTTTAAGATATACATATTTTAAATACATTACACGTTACAATCGTTTTCAGTGGATGCACAGAGAGGAGTCAACTCCAGACATCATCATCGTTCACATATTGATTTACTCTATAGTAGCCCTTTGACACCAAAACTCGCTTGACATGGCGATTAAACTTATATGTAGTCCGGCAAAGCGGTAATATGTTTTGGGATTTTGTTGTAAAACCAAATCTATTATCTAGAAAACTGTAACTGGTTTTACTAAGTCTGAAATTCTGCTCTGCCTTATATAAGATACAGAGCTAATGTTTAAAGAGAGCACAGAACATCAGCACCTAAATACACCTTTGCAAGTCATAGTCTGCATGCATATTGAAGAGCAACATTTTTTTAAACTTATGTCATAGGAGGCAAACGAACAGGCGGGTCGCCTGATGTTAAGTGATCACTTGCAACATCAGGAGAGTCGCAAGTGCGTTGCCAGCCCGTGTTTGGGGGGATGGGGGAGAGGGGACGGCGAGAGGAGAAAGGGAAGTGGGATTTAAAACAATGTGCCTTGAAATAGCAGATAAGTACCGGCTCTGAGCTTCCTTAAATTATCTCGCTATCTTTCGGTAATAATGTACACATCGTGCAGGTAACTTTTGTAACTTTATCTCTTCGTAATTTAAGATGTAGTCTACCACTTGCTTAATGCTTTATCTCTTGCAAGGCCATTATTATTAGTTTCTAATTTTATAATAGTATGTAATATTTTACTTTGTTTGTCCTTTTTTTTGTGTGGTTTTATAGTTACAGTGAATAATTGTTCTTTCTTTATTTATATTCTTAAAGTAGATCTGTTTCGCTTTAGTCTTTTAGCCTCATTGAAAACCAAATTGAAGCTAAATTATCTTAAATACTCTTGAAATTATTTCGTTCTTATAACTGTATTATTTATTTTTGTTATGATATAACAGATACCTAGTATCGTGGTTTTTTTGTAATTGTTTGTTTTTAAGTTAAATTTTAATTATTTTTCTTTTATATTTTCGCATATACGTGCCGTTTCAACAATATAAGCTGTGTTTACGTCCAGAAAGGTGTAATTTTGAGTATACATACAGAATATATAACATCAAATTGTCAGATTAAACCCTGTTTCGTAGATCAAATAAAAAAAGTTATGGAAGTTTTCGACTCATTGCAGTTCTCCGTATATTTAATATTAGCTACTACGAACGACTTCATGTGAATATATTCTTGGTATTCCACGAAAAATTAAAGTTTATCCAGATTGAAGTGACCTGGGTTATTTTTATTACAATTTAACATTACTGCTTAATCCTTATAGAAAAGCGTACTGTGATATACTCTACATCCTACTCGGGTCCAATTCTATATTGATATGCAAACTACAATAAAAATGATTCAGTCATTTTCAAGTGATGTGTGTTCTAACAAAAAGACATAGAGGATTTGCAAGTGTGCTATCTATACTAATATTATAAAGAGGTAAAGTTTGTGAGTTTGTGACGTTGTGACGTTGTAGGGAATAATCTCAGGAAATACTGAACCGATTTTGAAAAATCTTTTACCAATGTAAAGCCACGTTATTTGTGAGTGTCATAGGCTATATATCATCACGCTAAGTCCAGTAGGAGCGGAGCAACAATGAAAAATGTTTTAAAATCGGGGCTTTTTTTCCTTTTGAGAGCTTCCGCTGCGTCTTAGCCCAAAATAATTATTCCACGCGTACGAAGTCACGGGCAGAAGCTATTAACTAATTATATTATCTATACTAATATTATAAAGAGGTAAAGTTTGTGAGGTTGTAGGGGGTAATATCTGGGGAGTCGGAGAAAAATGGTCGAACGAAAACGTTTCTTACGAACGCTGCCTTAATTATGAGATATATATGATTGAGTTCTAGAGAAAAGTTGAAGCTTGATAATGCCTATTACCGCCCAACGAAGTGGGCACGGGTCGGCTAGTATAATATAAAAGGAATATGCACATAAACATTTGCAATTTTAAGAAGTTAATTACCAACGCAATTTCCTTAACATAAAATACAATTATGTTGAGGCGGGACGTGCTTACTACGTGTAAAGGTTAATAAATTTAATTATATTTGCTGTTCATAAATTACACTTTGTTGCATCAGTCATCCGCAACAATAAACTGCACAGGTGCAAATAATCGTTTTGCGGAATTGTCACGGCAGTTTCAATAAATCTGCCAATTACAAAATGTATCCTTATTTTTACACAGAAAGTAATATATAAAGAAAAGTAACAAATGATACTATTATATTATATTACTAGCTGTGCCCGCAACTTCGTCCGCGTGGAACTTAATCCAAAAAAAAAGGATTGTGTGGTTTTATGAAACCACGGTAAAAGTGAAATTTTTTTTCACACTATAGAGATTTAACTAATAATAGTCTATACACTACACGGTCAGCTGCTGCGAACTATAGGCGCCGCCATATTGGCCCTGGCTGCTCTGACGAGCGCCTTTCACTTTATCCCTACTCCGCGGCCGACCATCACGCGACATGCAACACACAGACGAAAAAGTTTGAGACGATGTAATAAAAGTTTCACTTTAAAAAAATAGTATTTCGTTTACTGTGTCATAGATACCATTTATACATTATATAATATCCTGTTTTTGTAAGAGATTGAATTATATTTACTTACCTACTATTTTCTCGTACTTATCTCGAACCGACATTTAAATTACAATAACTTTTGATAGAGTGGACCGATTTTAATGCAACAAAGACTAAATGTTACTCGAGGATATGCCTTATGATTTAGGTTTTATCGTTAACACAATACTTTAGCAGTGATGTGTGTACAAACAAACAGACAGACATTTCAAGAAAAGATTGAAATGTATTTTATTACTTATTCCCAGACACCAGTAACAATTTTTTTTTCACAAAAATATAAAACATACCTACGTTCGATTTACATTCTTAGTACCTATATGTATAGACAGAAGACAATTACATTAACTTTTTAAATATAATAGGTAGGCGAAGACGTGGTCGACCTAGACGAACCAGGTGAAGATCTGTGCTCGCAGAGTCTTCTTACTATTCGGCTTACTTGGAATGAGTTGAAGCGTGAAGCCATCGACAGATTCCCCCATCCACGTCCCCTCCCGCCCCTCCCACCAAACACAGGCTGGCAGCGCACTTGCTACTCTCCTGATGTTGCAAGTATCTATGGACGGTGTTGATCACTTAACATCAGGTGACCCACATGTTCGCTTGCATCCTATGATATAAAAACCCTATAAAAAAATCCTATAAAAAAAATCGTGTCTGCCTTGAGATATATAGGATCTCAAGAGAGAGAGAATATAAAATGTGTTTTGATTTATATGGTTATTTTAATCATAGCTGCTGATTTACTATGGATTGTATAGATTGTATCTTATTATCAGGATTGAACAAACATGCAAGCTTGAAAAATCGTAGGCCTAAAGAAACTGGTTCAGATTCAGCTTGTAAGAATGACCTAAACAAACTAACAAACATTGTCAATAAAAACTTATAATAATTAAAATACAGACTTATTGTGAAAAAACGGTTTTGTCAATATTCTACAACCACCTTTCAATAGTGCTGACCATATAACAATCAGGTCTAAAACTAAATGTTAATAGTATGCCCACAGATGGCACGTAAGCGGATGAATGGAATATGCAGGTGTTCAGGCAAATATCATGTTGTTGTCTTGTCGGAATTAATAATTATTGTAAATAAACTTATTAATATGGAATGTTGTTCTATAGCGTAACTTCCATATAAACTGATTTATTGTTCGCGATCAGGAAGTTGAGCTTGGGAGAGAATGTATGTTGAGATATCACTACATACCTAACTTACAGTCTGTCAATCTTTGCCGCTCTTAATGTAGCCGAAAGATTGGGCTTATGCACAATAATACAAACTTCTTCTTTCGGCACGTTGAAGGGTAATTTGACACGAGATAAACCTATAATTTCGCATAATGACATGCTATTAAGCGTTACCGGACGTATTACGGTTGCGTGGCTTGCGTCAGACTAGGGGCGCGTGGTATAGCGGCCTGTGTACCTGTAATATTGATATTTTGGTTGATAGGTTCGATTGGTTAATAAACTTTATAAGAATGTATATAATTATTGCTCTGTATGCCAACAGACTAATGTTAATAATTTCAATATAAAAATTATGAAATTTAAATAATTCACACTATAATTAATTTAAAGATTCAAAAGAGAAGTCAGTTATTCCATCGTTTTGAGTTTTCACTTCTGTCGGCAGTCCTTATGACTGATTCAACTTTTTATTATATGAATCTACAATTGGCATCTATTTTTCCTTAATTTGTCTCAATGTGATGCATTTAATATAATACATATACCTAAATTTGTGTTCTGCAAACCTATATTCAGAGCTGTCAAAAAATTTGACGAAGACTATAACTATATAGCAGTTCTATTCAAATTTAATTATTTATTTTAATTTTGACAAAAATCTAAAGAGTACAGACACGTTAGATTTACATTCTTATTATATGTATGTATAGACGAAAACTTTAACAAACTGCGTCTGCAAAACAACAATGCGACAAAAAACAACGCAAAAGAAGTTAATTTAAGGACGACGTAGCGATAAAACTTATCAGAGGTGAACCAATATTACTTTAAAACTTTGACATTATCGCGTCCTCAACGCGATACGATGTTTACATAATACTTATAGTTTTACCGAGCGAAAGATAAACGAAACTCGTTAACGACTCGCTTTTTCATGATTACTCGCACGTACGTGAGATTACACTTGGAGGATTGTTATTTAGGGTTACCTTGGTGATAAGGGACCGTATTGCCAAGCCAGCACGATTTTCAGTCTTAAGTATAAACGTCTATATCTTTTCGAATGTAATAAATATAGGGTTTAAATTTTCCGTAGAAAATTATGTGTTATATTAAAATATGAATATATGTGTTTGTTATTTGTTTATCCTGCACACTTTTGGTCCGCATCTTTTTTCTGACATTATTTTAACTCTAGTGCAGCTCAAATACAATATTAAAGTGAGCAAAACAAGATATTATTCTTATTGTTATTAATAATTAATTAGTTACAATTCATTGTTAATGTTTTATTTGACCCCCGCAGCTCCGCACGCGTTTTTAAAATCGTACTAAAGAATTATAAAATTGTGACACTATGTACAATTATAGAAATGCTCTTTAAAGACAATTATAAGTACGACGCGCACGCCACTAAAAGTAACATGTAACGTGTACATTAGATATATAAATACAAACAGCGTGCCAAATGAAGTTTGTCATCAGCAACATATTTGGAACCTTAACCCACCATATAACTACCTCAGTGCTCACTTACACTGTATAAGGAACTAATGAAACAATAACTTAAAATATTATTACAAAGATTTACATTTACATTACATTTAATATACATCGCCATTATTATAATTAAGACTTTGTGACTATACAAAAAATAATCGCTTGTCTGTTCGGCAAGAAATTGTATTATGGAACTCTTTACGTAATACGTTTATAATCTAAGATTCCATTAGGAAGACCTCTTTATTATTAAAGTTATTAATAATTATAATGTCGAATTGTAAACAATAAGCTGATAATTATTTTTTTATTAAAAATTAAGAATGAGTTGAAATCTTGCTAAATTTCGTGCAGACAAAGTCGCGGATAACAGCTAGTCTAAATTAGAATAACCTCAATTACTTTATATAAGGTTTGCTATCTACCAGTGAAAAAATCGGTCTAACCGTTTTGGAGAAAGCACTGTGGACGAAGCCACGGTTAACAGCTAGTATAAAGTAAAATTGCCTAAATTACTTTTTGTAAAGTCAGCTATCTGCCAGTGAAAGTCTTGTGAAAGCCGGTCTAATCGTTTTGGAGATAGCACTGCGGGCGAAGCCGCGGTTAACAGCTAGTATGAACTAAAATTGCTTGAATTGCTTTGTATAAGGTCAGCTATCTGCCAGTGAAAGTTTCGTGAAGATCGGTCGAACCGTTTTGAAGATAGTCCTGCGAGCGAAGTTACGGTTAACATCTAGTCTAAATTAAAATAAACAAAATTATTTGCTATATTGTCTGCTATCTGTTGGTGAAAGTTTCGTGAAAATTGGTCAAACCCTTTTGGAGATAGCATTGCAGACGACGCCGCGGTTAATAGCTAGTCTAATTTAAAGTAGCCTAAGTAATCTGCTGTAATTTCAGCTATCTGCCAGTGAAATTCCCGTCAAAATCAGTCCAGCCGTTTCGGAGATTACCCGGAACATACAGACAGACAGACAGACAGACCGACAAAAATTTTAAAAATTGCATTTTTGTTATCAATAGCGTGTATACTTTCGTACCCAATCAGTAAAATTTTTTTATTTTTTTTTATATTACATACAGACACTTCATTTTTATTATATGTATAGATAGATATAGTTTTTTTTATTAGTAACTCGAAATTATTGAAATAATAGCCATTTTTAGGTTGTAATCCACAATGTCTGATGGATGGATCTAATAATACTAATATATGTGTTTATATATGTAGTTTATGCTTCGTTGGGCATTAAAAAAATTGCAAAAAGGCAATCGGATGGTAAAGAAAAGTAGCCTAGAACCATCTACGAAAAAAATCGTTTCAATTAGTCATACTCCTATATCGATACGTTTTGTAGTTTCATGTGAAAACTAGCAAAACTGTTCAAGAGAACGCAAAAGAAACATAACGCGTATTGTGAAACGTCATGCCAATCTCAATAGACACACTAGCGCCAAACTTCGTGTGATTATAATGCAAGCTTTAAAGTAATATACTAAATATTAAAAATTAGTAAAGCTTAAGTTGCGTTAGAACTTTGGGTCTTGTAAGTAATTAAAAAAAGTTGTTTTTCATAATTATTTCTAGGCTATAAACTAACGATTTGAATGAGATCCAAGTAAAAAAAGCCAACTTGGTATATAACAGACACCCTAATATATATCAGGTATGGTGTGACAGCACTCTTAGTGCACGAGTCCGATTCGCATTTCTCCGATATTTTTTTACACTAAACCCAGAAAAAGAATTACTTTATCGCGGTTCAGAATAAAACCCTTAATGAGAAATTAGTAGACAAATGAGTAAGCTCCAGAAGACGCTACCTTACAAATTCCGGCTTAAATAAGTTGTAATACGATATGATAATTCAATACTCAGTGAGCCAGAGTACTAAGTAAAAGAACCATATTATCTATACTAATATATAAAGCTGAAGAGTTTGTTTGTTTGTTTGGTTGAACCCGCTAATCTCAGGAACTACTGGTCCGATTTGAAAAAATCTTTCAGTTTTAGATAGCTCATTTACCGAGGAAGGCTTTAGGCTATATATCATCACGCTAAGATCAATAGGAGTGGAGCGCTAATGAAGAATGTTTCAAAATCGGGCATATTTTTCGTTTTGATTGCTTTCGCTGCGTGTTATATTTTTATATTATTATACGAGTTAGTAATGTTTTTATATTATTATATTTTGTCTGTTTGTTTGTTTGTTCCGGGCAATCTCCAAAGGGGCTGGACCTATTTGAATGGGAATTTTACTGGCAGATAGCCCAAATTATAGCGGTTGACATATTTTATTTTATTTGTCCGTGGCTTCGTCCGCATTGCTATTTCCAAAATGGTTGGATCGATTTTCATGGCATATTCACTGGTAGATAGCAGACCTTATAAAAAGTAATTTAGGTTTTTTATTCGCCATCGGCCGCAGTGGAATATCCGAAATGTTTGAACTGATTTTCACGGGACTTTCACTTGCAGATAAAAACTAATGAACTACTTTAATTTAAGCTAGCGGGCGCGGCAGACGTTGTCCTATAAAAAAAAAAACTTTACATATTTCTTCCCCCTCCCCCCCCCTCCCTCCCCCCTCCTTTGTAGAAAAAGACAAAACTCTCTTCTTTATTTTTTTTTTTTTTATCTATAAAAAAAAAAAAAACAACACAATTTTTTTTTTTTTATTTTTTATTTAATTTTTTTTTTTTCTTTCCTCCCCTTTTATTTTTTTAAAAAAAATTTTTTTTTTTTTAAAAAAACCCTTAAAACATTTGCTTTACTGGACTCCAAGAATAAATGTATGTAATTTGAATTATATTATAATTTTGGTCAATTTGGCGGCCTATTTGTTTTATTTACCGCGTTTGCATCTACATAACTCAGTGATTATAGCAACGTATAAGAATAACACAATTATATCGACAATATGCATGTTATATTTATATAATAAAAAATTTAACACATAGGTATTGTTTGATAATGTATAGTTTAAAATTTTCATTACTTTCTTATATAGTGTTAGTGAACACTGAGGGTGGTATATAGTAGGTTAAAGTTCCAGGTATGTTGCTGATGATAAATCCCATCCCATTCGATATACTATTCATATTCACATATCTAATGTACATATTACAGTAGATGAATTGCGTGTCGTAGTTACAAATGTTTATAAAAAAACATTTCTGTAATGTACACACCTACTTACAATTTTACATTTCTTTAATATATTTATAAAAAACGCGTGCGGACCCGCGGGTGACAGCTAGTTTCAAAATAAAATTATATTTAACAATTTACGCAATTTTTATAAAACAAAATGCTTTTTGATAGTATTACATTATATATATCAGGTTTTGTCCGGAAAAAAAGAAACGAATAGTACGCCATCTATTGTAAAGCGGTTGCACTAATTCAGAAGACTAAGTTTATGTCCAACAGGATGGCCATTGAATATATTAATAAAAAAAGTTTCATCACAAATAAATTAATCAGAATCGAATAAATTATAGAGCAACGTATAGGAACCAAATAAAGAAGCATTTATTTTTATGTATGTACATTAAGTAAGTTATGTGAAAAACCAGATTTATTATAAAGCTGTAACACAGTTAGTGGGTTGATCTTATGAATGCAATACCGGATGTTTATCGAAAACGAATTTTTGTCACTAGGCCATATTCCGTTTTCTGCGAACATGACTCATTATTTTACGTTTATACAGAATTAAATCTGCCACATCATCTGTTCACGTTCACGTTCCATTCACGTGGATTATGTATCTGAAATCAAATGAATGAAACGTCTCTCTGTGAATTTCACACTATATAAGTATATAACAAGATGGTGTTTCGAGGTTTTGGCGGGTTCTTGGAATGTCAGATTGTATTTTTATTCATAATCTTGTGTTATTTGGCTCTGTATTTAGTAATATTGGTGGCATCTTACATAATATAGTTTGGTTATTGTGCATAAGTGAAGTGGATGGGAAATAATAGCACGGAGCATGAATACTGTATGTATATAATACACTATATTTCAAGAATTATATAAACTCATAGTAAAACCTAAAATAACAATCTCCATTTCCTATTTAAGTACTCGTAGTTTCAAGTGTTCTAAGAAACAGATATCTATAGAAATATTCATTTTAATTCCTACTACAATATAACTTCGATAAGTCGAAACTCGATAAGCGGAAAAGTACAATACGAAATAAATTCTTGTTTCTTTCCCTTAGAGCCCCTAATAATTTTATTATACAATATTTGACTCCTTTACTGGTCAAAATAATGAGTACTTACCTACAATGTATTCAGTACATGTTTGCGATTTGTTTCGAAATGTTTGATTCTGATATCTCACTAAGTCGACAACCTCTATATCTCGTAGAAAAAATAAGTAACGCATCGGCTATAAGTAGTTGTACACAAATTGTACATACTTTCTTAGAATTATTTAGCGATCCGCAGTGGTTTCGTTCAGATGCAGGATACTAATGTCATATTGTAAGTGTTTATAATGATTTAAATCCATTTTTTTTAGCTTTGACACTAACAATTCATATTAAACATATTAACATTATATTCATATTAACATTCATATTAAAACCTTCGTAACTCTCTCCCCTAAATAACTCTTGAAATTCTGATCGGCAATTTTTTTGTGTGGCGAAAAATTTGAAGTAAACACTGTGCCGAGTAGAGTGGTGATAACACTGGTTCTCATCCGATCACCGTAGTTAAGCAACTCCGGCTGCAATTAGTAATTGGATGGGTGATCATCTGGCAATACCGTATGACGTTGACCTTTGATGTGAAAGAATTATAGGCGAGGGTAAACTTAATTATTGGCGTGGCGATACAGGCCGTGGCGTGTGTGTGAGACGTGGTGACGCGATGTCATGCGCAAGCAACTGTGCGCAATCTCTCTTGCCGCACTGAGCTCTCATACCTATAGTGTTATACAGTGTTGTTTACTACGTTACACATGTGTTTCACATCTGCCAGGCGTCTCGTGACGGCTCAATTATTTTTGTCGTTGTATTTTTTCTATTAAAATATTTACTTTTTTAAAATATTTTGCACTTTTATATTTTTTATTATATTTTAGTTTATTATATTATTGTCTCTTTTAAATATTTTTTTTGAATAAACTGACACTATTGGCCTGACGCGGACGGGCCTACAATGTATTCATCGGCCTAATAAGGCAAGCCCTTAATTTTAGATGCACCTAAAATACTGCAAATCAGACCTTTAAAGTCAAAACATTAAAGTTTATTTTTCAACGTATCCTCCGATTAATTCATGTTACCGAGATTCTACTGTATTCCAAGTTCTAACAATAGTTAATAAGGTGATGTATTTTAAAAAATGAGGATAAACAAAGCTTCTCTCGTTTATATTTCATCCCATTAAATATCTAAACATAAAAACAATGCGGTGTTCGTGAATTTAAACTTTTATTAGAATGCTTGTTCTGTTCTTTTTAAGAGACCGTAAAGGAATCTCGATTCTATACGTTAACAATAGGGTGCATTATCGTTTTCGAGTTGTTTTCCTGTTTAAGTGATTTATAACCGCAGTGTATAGCGATTCGTTTTTACACAGACTGGACGCTTAAAACAAAATACGATCAAAGTCTATTTGGAACTAGCTGATACCCGCGATTTTATCCTTCTTACAAAATTTCTTTGTTATTAATATTATCCCTTTACTTCTCCTTTCCGGCGCATGCGAACCACAACGTTTGCCTCACTTCTCCACGACAATAACACGCATCACCGAACACACACTGCGTATACTATAAACCGTGGTTTTTCAAAACTTTAAATTTTCTCACTATCTATTATAAAACAAACTCCTCTGCCACGTCTATCTGTTCGCAATAAACTCAAAATTGAAAAACAACTGAACGGATTGTCATGCGATTTTCACCAGTAGATAAAGTGATTAATAAGGTAGGTTTAGGTATATAATTTGTCAAGGTTTTTTTTATTATCAGGGCAGGAGCACTTCCGTTGGGCCCGCTAGTAGTTAATAAAAAAAAATTGTTATAGACCAAGTGTTCAAAAAGCTAACCTATAAAATAAGATAACGAATGACATTAAGCGAATCATCAGTATTTTGCACGTCATAAACGATGATCTATCATTTTCAATCTAATTTATTTCTCTGTTATTTACTAGCAGACCAGGCGGACGTTGTCTTGCCCTGATAATAAAAAAAAATAAAGCCAGACCCCAACGCCGCCTACCGCGTCCAGTTGTGAATCTAAGCCATTATGTAACCCACCTGAAGACACAAAGAAAATTACATCAAATCTATCCAATTGTTTTTGAGCGTTGCGCACATAACGACAAACCCACAACAACAGACACAACAAAACAATTACAACTCCAATGTGTACGACATATGATGTTATAACTATAAAACTGTTCCACATGTTTCTTCAATCTTACAAAAGTTCATGGACCCGTAAACAGTGAAATGTATGCATTAAAAATATTAATATGCCTTGTCTATTAGTTTGTTTTTCATGCAGACGATGTTTACCGACAAGCGTTGAAACTGGGCTGTAAAAATTAACACGTTCTGGCTTCGATTCCACGCTCAAGACTCTTACGAATACACGGGTGTTATCAAATCTTTTTTATAAACTTAATGCGAAAATATATTATCGGTTTGTTATGTTCCTATACCTTAATTGGTTTAAAAGGGATTTTTGATGTGCTACGTCTCGCTCTACAAAGGAAGGACTAAAAGATAAATATGAAGTTTTTGACAGTGGATGGCGTTTTACGCAATATAGTTCGGTTATTGTGCATAAGTGAAATGGATGGAAAATAATAACACGGAACATGAATTCTGACTTGCTACAAAAACTACCTGGAAAGTTGTAACAAGACGGCTGATATCATTTTAATTCATTGAAATTATTTCAAGGAACTTGTACCTAATATCCTTACCTACTCGACAATGGCGGTGATAATCTACTAGAAGATTGGTTGCCAAAAATAAAATGTAAGTACGAAGAACAAACAATATTAATCTTAAATTATTATATTCATGTAACATTCCAGACACGACTTCGTTGTTTTGCAAATGGGTTTTATTATTTAGCTTTATTTAGAGAAATTGTAGAATACGTTCTTTTTATTAATTGGAATTTTGCCATTGCCACATACTTCTTCAAATAATTTAACCGATTTTAAGTTAGTTCTTTCAAATCTTATCATTAGTGCTTAGCACCTACGGAGAATCGTCATGATTTTGTAGTCTAAATAGTATTATTAAAATTGGTTCAAAAATGAAAACAAAAAGTTTACCTAATTAATATTTTCACTCATATTTTTTATAAAGCTAACGAACTGTATGTTATACTAGCTGTGCCCGCAACTCCGTCTGCGTGGAACTTAATGTAAAAAACTGTAGCTAATAAAATCTTCTGAATATATTAAGTCCATTTACTTATTTATCTACTTTTGTTTCGTACTTAAGTCGCATCGTCATTAAAATTACAATAACTTTAGATATAGTAAACCAGTTTTAATGAAACAAAGACTATGACCAACCAAGACTTATTGTTACTCGAGGATATCCTTTATGATTTTCTTGGTGAGGTTTTACTGTGAACGCAGTACTTTAGCAGTGATACGTGTTCAAACAACAGACAGACAGACATTTCTAAAAATGATTCAATTGTATTTTATTTCATATTCAACAATTTTTTTTTCACAAAAAATAGTGCGTGGAGTCACTCCGCGCGGAATAAGTGAAACTTCGTAATGTGGAAATGAAAATAGGAAGGGGTAGAAATTGATTTTTAGTGAAATCATATAGTTTCTTTAAGACGAACTTTATTAACATTGCTTACAATTCACAGTTGATCGCATCTTTTAATCATCAATTTCGAGTGGAGAAATAATATCCAAATCTATAACATTTACAATGGGATTGATGACTCTGTCTCTTTCTATTCCCCCTCCCCAGGAGCGTTGAACGTTTAACGCAACAGTGCTTTCATACCCCCTCGATGGTAGCGCTAAACGTTTGACGCAACCTTGTTAGAAGTCGCATTAGAAGTTTCACTTCAAAAATGTAAAAAGTGCAGACACGTTAGACTTACATACATATCTAACAAATGTATAGATTTCAATGCTTTATGATTGAGGTTATGTAGCGAATATGTTGTAGTCCTTTTTATACAAATTATGAAATTAGACATTAACACACAGATTGTATAAATAACATCAATACTATTACGCTCGTATGATTCAGAATTGTACATTTCCTTTGCGTTATTTAAAACAAGTGAAAAAATTATAATAGGCAAATGAACTAAATTCATACAGCCAATTAATTCCCAGGTGTTAAATTATATTAAACTAGGTGTGTCACAGTTCCGTTTGACGTATAAACTTTGAATAGACAAGCTCAATAATCTTTTGTAGATGCCTATATAAACTAATCTATGTAGAAACAAAGTTATAATTGAAGCCAAATAATACTGAGTCACGCGATCGTTGGCAAAATTATATTAACATTCGCGAAAACATATTTCACCGAATTTCATTCTTATTGCTGTAACGTTAAAGTAAATAATCGTATAGTACTTTTCAATTTGCCTGATATCTTTATTTTAGTAATTGTTTGAGTTGAATTTTGTAACATTTGACCTATTTCACGCGTAGCTCTCTGATGTATTACGCTTTTTATTATGATAAAAAATGGGTACTAATTAATAATGGGGTGATACCATTTATGATATCGTACTTATGGTGCGTACATAATAAAAATAATATTTAATTAATTTACATTATCTTTGACACAAATATGGCGGAATTATAGAGACCTTGATAATATAGCGTATTTTAACTTTATTAATAAACTAACAGCTTCCCGTGACTTCGTTCCCATGCAAATGGTTTTTGCTCTTTTATAGAAACTACACATTTGGAGTTTTTGGCAGGATCTTGGAATGTCATGTAGTGAATTTTATGTTTTATTCATATTCTTGTGTTATTTGGCTCTATATTTTGTAATATTGGTGGTGTTTTAGCTATCATTATTTTAGATCGATCGCATAAGATTACATCGCGTGAGGTGAGGCTCAGCCCTACTATTATGTATTTCGTAAGAAGAAAACAATAGCAGAAATAGCGAAATATTGACTTCAATAATGGTAAATTGAGATTATATACTAACTAGTCTTACATAATCTCTATAGATTCTCTCGTATGAAGATTTTGTATTAGGCAACCCTATCGATGCTTTGTTTGAATTTGCCGTTTTGATGCAATTTATTTCGCCATTCGTGCTACCGTTTTATAATCGCGATGTATGTAATGAGGTGTAGGGTCACGTGCTAAACGTGCATTAATGCTAAATGAATTATACTAAGAAATTACACAATCGAGTGTTGGATCAGACTTGAACATAGCAACTTCCTGTATTTGTACTCAATTATTGAGTTGGGTGTGGTTTCATAAAAAAATCTACTTATCATTGTTTTTATTTATTCTTATTAATATTTTTGTTTTCCCTATAGTATTCCATTATAACGCATCGAAGGCATTGTAGAAATGAATACCGATTTTTCCTTCGCTTCTACTACTCGATAAAAACGTTTCAACGTTCATTATAAAAAAATACTTTCCATTCTTTCAAACTCAGTAAAACTATATGTAGTAAAAGGGCGAAATGATTTAAATACTAGAATAGTGACAAATTGTTCACTAAATGTTTTACTGAGTAATGAGTAGGACAAGTAACATTTTTTTAAGGTTAGGTTTTACTACAAATTCCCAAAGCACGATACCGATTTGCTGGATAGTAAGTTCAAGGACTATATCATGCGGATTTTGATGTCAAAAGGCTATTATATAGTGGATCAAAATGTGAAGGATAGTGATGTCCAGAATTAACATTCCTCTCTGTACATCCGCTAAAAATTATTGTAACTTTAATATCATTACATAGTATAAAACAAAGTCCCCTACCGCGTCTGTCTGTCTGTCTGTTCGCGATAAACTCAAAAACTACCGAACGGATTGTCATGCGGTTTTCACCGGTGTATAGAGCGATTAATGAGGAACGTTTTAGTATATAATTTGTCAAGGATTTTTTCATAATCAGGGCGGGACAACGGCTGCCGGGCCCGCTAGTAATTTTATAAAAGATAAAACAGATAGAGTTTTCTGCCAGTTCATTCCGGTGACTGAGTTATTTCCGTACTAGTTGTAGAGTTAACGTTCATAAACGCTTTCATAAGACCTAATTTGAATAAAGTTTTTTGATTTGATTTCAACTATACTATTAATATTATTATAACTATTTATTATATCTCTTGCAGTGGCGTAGCTGAGGGTGAGGAGGGAGGGCGGCGAGTGTCACCGATCCGTGGTTTTGTGTTTTTGTGTACTGTACAGACAACTGTTTATGTGTAAAATATCGCTAGACTGTGAAGGAGTATAGGAGTACAAAAACCACTTAACTATTAAGTGGATATTTAATAAAAGGTCAGATAACTGCAAGACCAATAGATATTTTACCCTCAACGCCCCAGGTATAACACATACTATTATTTACACCACGGATCTTTTGACAGCTTTTGTTAAAATGCTATAGAATATACCAATATATGAATGAATAGTAAATGATAAATATATAGCGATGTTTATGAATGTATGTGAATGAAGAAGTGAGTGTTTATTATTGTATATTATATATTATTGTATTGTAATCTTAATTTAGAAATTCCGTTATAATCTTGATTTAGATATATGAGTTGTTATAATTCCAAATGAGCTAAATCCAATTTTAATCGTTCACATAACAAGTTTAATTTTTTCAAGATTTACAGTTTTTATACACTGAGGACGAAGTTTAAATTTTGCCGTTCATAATGTTTTTAGTTTTTTTTTAATCTTCATATCTTACATGCAAAAAGTTTGAAGGTCTTGAAAAATAACGTTAAATATTAGGAACAGCTAAAATTGGATTTGGCTTATTTTGAAATGTAACGACACATATTTATGAGTAATATTTCACTCTGTTCAAAGCAAAGAGTTTGTTTACTTTGAATACGAGTACATTAATTTACCTGTCAGAAAAATATTAATTTTTGTATGAGAATGTCACCTCATGTTGTTTACGACGCTTGTTGTAATAAGCTATTAATCAAATGCAAGGATAAAAATAGACAAGTGTGTTCTGGCTCAGTCAAGGCGACGATGAGCCTTTAGACCAGCCATACTCAACCTGCGGTCGGGTCTTTGTAGTTGGCTTACTCGATTATACTTATTTTCAATTATTTTAAATTTCGTGCCCATCAGAAAAACTATGAGTACATTGAATAAATTAAATAGATCCCAGATACCCCGACCGCAATGCGTTCCTTATGATATAAGGGTTATACTAAGCTTGTTTTGTTTGACAACCAAATGAGTTGAGTGAAACGTATTTGTGGCCCGTTTAAGTAATAGGTTGAGTACCACTGTTTTAGACGCATGTGTTCGTGTGATGTCATTGAAACATATTAATCCAACCTTGGTTTATGTAGACATTGATAATTATTTAAGTTCTACACCGTGTTTCGTTTTCTGTTGTGAGATCTATCAAAATAACATGCAAGGTTATCTCATGTTTATAAAGTCGACCGTTGTACCAATGAGGCCAGATTTTTAAGGGATATGAAGTAGTGTCTCGATTCACGACTAATTAAAAACATTAACAAATTCTTTTGATTTCCAAACATTATATATACCTTAGTTGTGCCCGCGAATTCGTCCGCGTGGAACCTAATTAAAAAAAAACCGTGACTAATAAAATCGTCTGAATATATTAAGTCCATTTACTTATCTACTTTTCTTTCGTACATGTATTTTATTCCTTATTCTAAGACATCTTGTAACAATTTTTTTTTCCACAACAATCTAAAAAGTTGATTGATTGATCTAAAAAGTACATATATGTCATACTAGCTGTAGCCGCAGCTCAGCACACTTTTTTTTAATCGTATTAAAGAATTATAAAAAAGTGAGACCATGTACAATTATAGAAATGCTCTTTAAAAACAATTGAATGTACAACATGCACGCCACTTACAGTAACATGTAACTTGTACAATTAAAAAATATTTGTTTTAAAATTTTTGTCGGTCTGTCTGACTGTCTGTGTGTTCCGGGTAATCTCCGAAACGACTAGACCGATTTTGACGGGAATTTTGCTGGCAGATAGCAAAAATTACAGCGGGTTACATAGGTTACTTTAAATTAGACTAGCCATTAACCACGGCTTCGTCTGCAATGCTCACTCCAAAACGGTTCGACCGATGTTTACAGGACTTTCATCAGCATATAGCGGTCATTATAAAAATTAATTTAGTTTATTTTAATTTAGACTAGCTCTTAGCCGTGGCTTCGCCCGCAGTGCTATTTACAAAAGGGTTCAACCGATTTTTACAGGACTTTCACCGGCAGATAACGGACATTATAAAAAGCAATTTAATGTATTTAAATTTAGACTGGCTGTTAACCGTGGCTTTGCCCGCAGTGCCATCTCCGAAACGTACGTGTAACGTATACGTTACATGTTACTGTAAGTGGCGTGTGTGTCGTACTTACAATTTTTTTAAAGAGCATTTCTATAATAGTACATTGTCTCACAATTTTATATTTCTTTAATACAATTAAAAAAAAACGCGTGCGGAGCTGCGTGTTCAGCTAGTTCTCAATAATTCCCAGGGTGGTGTTTTGTAAACACCCTGGCTGGATTTTTTTTTCAATCGATAAAACATGGTTGTCAGTGTATACAAGGGACGACATTTTCTTCCGGAATTTATCAGTTTTTATAAGTTATACCTAAGTATGTTTTCGCGGAATAGTGAAAAATCTCATAGATCACAAATAACATTTTGTATTTTCCCTAGTTAGAGCCTATAATATAGCACTACTTCGTACATTTTGTGGTACTTGCATTTTTACCAATGAATGATGCTAGTACTTAACCTACCTCAAAAGGTTGTAAAATGGTGATGTATGAAGCTATATCAAGGTGACAGAGGAAAATTAGCAAAATTCAATACAAAACACAACACATTTTGTAGCTAATTAGAGCTGCTGTATGAAATTATCTGAATATAAACGTACGGCTTAGAATTTATTTATGCCAAAAGCAACAAGCATGCCAGCGAAACATTTGATTTTAAATGCTGCCGTCGCGTATGTACAACTGCAACACTAGCATCACTGTTGTGTTGCTGACCTTGAACAGCGTGTTTCAATCCCTTTTTGAAGAGTCCTATGTCATAACCCTGAGGAAATATAATAGCAACTATGCTATTATTGTGTTATCCAACCGAGCGAAGCTTGAACGCCTAAATGCTGTATAAAAGGGGCAAGAAATAGGCAGATGGAACGCATAGGGATGTAATTGTATTTAGCCAAGGGTCAATATTAGGGCGCACACTCACACAGTGAGCCTCATACGCAGAGTACTAAAACCGCATCGTGAGTGCAACGAAAATGTAAACGAGATGCAGAATCCTGACATCTCACTCTGCAATCATAAAATGCATACTTTAGATCGATTCAGCAACCCCATAAAATCAATTACCGCTAATAAAGTTTATTCGCGGGTGTAGTAAAGTTTATTCGCGGGAGTAATAAAGTTTATTCACGTTTATACGTGTAATAAAGTTTTTATAAATTGTTAATCAATCCTAATAGTTGGTGTTTCTCTCAGAACCTGATTTCGGAGGTAGAATTCGCAGTGAACCTGAAGCCGTGAATCTCGACTACTTAAAGATGTCTGTTTTTTTCTATTTATCTTATTTTCAATTACGAACATCCGCCTTCTCACTTTGTAGGCACAAAAAAAGAGTGTGTCTACTTGTTTATGCACGTGATAATTTATAATTCCGCGTGAGTATATGAAAATATCTTTTTACATATTTTAATTGTTTTGAACCGAGCCAAGAAATCGAGTGACAAAACTAAATACACTATGAAATAAAGTGTTAATAAACAACATATACAAATTATATAAAATAATGTTTATATTTCAATTAAATTAAAAAGTCTCAGTGGTCTACTGGTTTGGCCGGCGGAATATCAATTTGATGTCCGTCCGAATTCCGGCACGTACCATAGAATTTTCCGGAATTCGCGTACTAATTTAAATTGGTAACACTATCGGCTGACGGTAAAGGACAACATAATGAGGAAATCTGAACCCGCGAAACGTTCTTGTAGCACCACCGCATGCGGGAAAATATAGAACTATGGATTTCTCAGAGTTTGAAGCCGGCAATACGTCGTGAGCTGGTGCTGGTGATTATATCCACATCTTCCTACCAGAAGAGGCCTACAGCCCTGCAGTGGATCTCTTAAAGGTTGACGATGATATTATTTAAATAATAATTTGAAGGAAACTGCTTATCAACTGACTTCATAGTGTGTTACATCATTGCGCGCTAACTTCCGTCTGAATATACACATTCACAATCAACGACGTGCTAAAAGAATTATAACTTCAAAGAATGTATCGTGAATATTTCAACTATGATTTCTGAGACACGTAACAGCATAGATATAGAATTACATAGAGTGTTGAATGATATATCGAATTATCTGTATTTAGTTACACCCAGTTCGCTTGATAAATTGAGAAATTACTTTACATTGCTTCATATAACTATTGTACAGCACTTCATCCTACTGATTTAATTATTAACATTACTATTTTTATTTAATTCCAAAACTTCGCATCAAAAAACAATATAGTTAATAATTATTTAGGCGTATTTTCTAGAATTGACACTCACGTCACTACACATAATTTAAATTGTAAAGCAGAATATTTAAAAGTGTTGGAAGGTTATTCGGTTTATGAAGCTAATCTGTTTGTACACACACTGATCTATTTTTTGTTTTTAAATATGTAATTTACTACTTAACTGTTAGAATCCCTTTACCGATTTTGAGTTTTCTATGTTAAATTATGTATCATTACTGCAAAGTCTCTATTAAAATATCTGATGATATTTATTTTAGATGATACTCCAAAAAGTCGTCAATATGCTAATAGAAGTGTCGTCAAAATCCGCTCAGAAATTTCGGGGACAAATTAATACGAATCCGTGGGTGGTTACTAGTTTATAATATACGTCACAGCTCTCGTCAATCTTTTTGGCCGCTCTAAATATAATCTTAAGTTTGGGCTTGCGCATTATTATGCGCATATACTGTATTCAGTCAACTGTTTAATGCAAAATAAGGTTTTTTTTTTCAATTTTGTTGGTGTCGCACTAACATATTTGGAATTAGCAATATAAAGGGAGAGAGGGGTGATCGCAATTTGATACGAGTCACTTCTCTTTCCCTTGATGCTTTGCACGAGCA
Organism: Antheraea yamamai; assembly: GCA_036509395.1. NCBI lineage: Eukaryota > Metazoa > Arthropoda > Insecta > Lepidoptera > Saturniidae > Antheraea > Antheraea yamamai. The sequence continues at coordinate 16,901,873 of AP028442.1, forward strand.
TTATATAAAAAGTCAGCAAGCTTTGTCAGTTATGTTGTAGTCCGGTGAAGCTGTAAAGACCTTGCCAGGTCAATAGCATAGTCAGTTCGAAAAAAAAAAAAAAATTGTCAGTTATGATTAGATACATAATTTCAGAGTCCGTTAAATGCCGTGACGTTACTGATCACATACTTGACAAAATTATCGAACGATTTAATAGCAGACTCCTTCTGCATTAGGCCCAAAAGTTCGAATGGACATATACGAAGATCGTCGCAAAGCATTATATGCTCTAGTCTCTTCGTACTAAACCTGGGGCATTCTTGAAGCAGATGTTTAGAGTTTTGCACAGATGTGTTATTATGTGTTACAATTAAATTATTAATATAGAAACTATCGAGTTTAGATGTAAGGATAACCATCTCTGTGTATGGAAATGTGTCTGTTAGAATGTGTAAATTAGAGTGGCGCTACAGTAACAACTTGGTCTGTCGTTGTTCAATTATTTTTAAAGTTTCATAACGGTAAACACTCAAAAATCACTAAACGTATTATGTTTCATAAAAATTATATCATCCTCCACGTTCTCTGATAGCAGTTATTTTAAGCTATATTTACAAGATTATTTCGGCCTAACTATAATCTTTTCTAATAGTAGCGCCGCTTCGGAGGATTTTGGAACTATTATTTAGTGCTTAGAGCTGGACACTCTTCATGTCCCCCTACCTCTACACTCCATAATAGAAATTTAAAATTCGCAATAAATACGTATTCGGAGTTTTTGGCGGGATTTTGGTCTGTCATGTAGTGTATTTTATATTTTACTAGCGGGCCCGGCAGACGTTGTCCCGCCCTGATTATGAAAAAATCCTGGACAAATTATATACTAAAACGTTCCTCATCAATCACTCTATCCACCGGTGAAAAGCGCATGAAATTCCGTTCGGTAGTTTTTGAGTTTATCGCGAACAGACAGACAGACAGACGCGGTAGGGGACTTTGTTTTATACTATGTAATGATTCATAATATTGTGTTACTTGACTCTATATTGTGTAAAATTAGTGGTGTTTTATGTAATATAGTTTGTTTATTGTGCATAAGTGAAGTGAATGGAAAATAATACCACGGAGCATAACGTGTTTAATTTCATTAAGATTTCCAATCTTTATACACCAATAACGAAGTTCAAATTTTACCATTCATAAGGTTTTCAGTTTTTTCTCTGATCTGCATATTATAGACTATCTGTGCCCGCAACTACGTCCGCGTGAAATTTCAATTATAAACACAGTGATTAATCAAATCACAGAATTTTATTGTGTGTTAAAACTCGACATCGGCGATTTAATTGGCCTCACCCTTTGTGCACTATTTTGTTCTCCGAGACGCAGCGTGGCACTACAGTATAAAACAAACTCCCCTACTGCGTCTGTCTGTCTGTCTGTTCGCGATAAACTCAAAAACTACCAAACGGATTTTCATGCGGTTTTCACCGGTGGGTAGAGCGATTGATGAGGAACGTTTTAGTATATAGTTTGTCAAGGATTTTTTCATAATCAGGGCAGGACAACGCCTGCTGGGCTCGGTAGTTTATTATATGTATAGGAAGATGTGCAAAATTTGAAGATCTTGGAAAATAACGTCAAATATTAGTAACGGCTAAAATTAGATTTAGTTTATTGTGAAATGTAACGATACACATATAATATAATTTGTAGTCCGGTGAAGCTATTAGGCTTTACCAGGCCAATTGAGTAGTCAGTTCGAAAATAAAAAACATAATATAATACGTACACCTAAATTTGTGTTCTGCGCAACTATATTCAGAGCGGTTAAAATGATTATACAGAACTGTACAAAGAACTATAGTGACACTAAAACAGGCGCCACTAAAGACTGAGAGCGCGTTCTCCTACAACGGAATGGGGTCACTTCCGAACAGAGCGATTTCATTTAAATCCCAGCTTGGTTAAGTTTTTGACCTCTATTCCTTTCGCGAATAAGGTTCAGTTTCCAATAATACGTCTTTACTTAATAAATCTCCGTGAAAATAACGAGTTCGTTAATTACTCGACCAGAAATTGAATTGAAATTTACATAATTTGTATAAAATTAGAATATAATTAGAACTGAATGTATAATTTTCATTATACGTCTTTAATGTTTTGTTTTTACTCCATTTTTAAAGGAATAGCGTAATAAACTTAGATGAAGGCTGCTCACGAACAGTGAAGCAGAAAAAACACTGAAAACAATTTATATATTATTAATTTCTACCCACGACTTCGTGCGCGTGGAATAGTTACTTAGGGCTAACGCTAACACGCAGCGGAATCTCTTAAAAGAAAAAAGAAACGATGTTGAAAGATTCTTAATTGGTGCTCCGCTCCTATTGGCTTTAGCGTGATGATATATAGCCTATAGCTTTCCTCGATATATGAGCTACCTAAGACTGAGAGAGTTTTTCAAATCGGACTAGTAATTCCTGAGATTAGCGCGTTAAAGCTAACAAACTCTTCAGCTTTATCACGATCACTACATATTATAAAACAAAGTCCACTGTCACGTCTGTCTATCTGTCCTAAGTCTTAAGTCTGTACTTAAGGGATTGTCATGCGGTTTTCCCCAGTAAATAAAGTGATTAATAAGGAAGGTTTAGATATATAATTTGTCAAGGTTTTTTTTTATTATCGAGGCTGGACAACGTCCGCCGTTCCCGGTAGTCTAGATATAAATACGTATTGTATCTATAACATCAACAACTTAAGAATAAATAAATGCCAATTTTATTTAACTCTTAACTATATTATGCGCAAGTCCGAACTTAGCGCTATATTCAGAGCGACCAAAAACATTAACGAGGTCTGTAGTTCCTATCTATAAAACAGTAAACGTGACAATAATTTGCGTGCACCGATATCTGGAACATTCTATATCTTATTTATCGAAGTTTTAAGTATTTACATAATGTAAATAGTACATTATTCCAATAAAGAGTCAGGTCAGCGTGTTTTACAATAAAATACAGTGGAAGCGATATCGTGCGTAGCCGGAAAGTAATTATTTTATCAGATAAGGCGATACAAACTTGTGAAATTCATAGAACATTGCGCGAACTGTTTGTACTTATATACTTTCCATTTCTCAGTAAACTTTGAGGATAAATATATTTTAACTATTACAAATAAGTAGAATTATTAGTAACGAGGACCAAAAAAAAAACTGGCTACCAAATAACTAAAACTTAATTGAGTATTTTAACCAAAAATCTTGACCTTTTTTAACCGACTTCAAAAAAAGGAGGAGGTTATCAATTCGACTGTATTTTTTTTTTTTTTTTATGTTTGTTACCTCATAATTTTGGACTGGGTGAACCGATTTTGATTATTCTTTTTGGTTGGCACCGACTTCCAATAGATCTCTAGGTAGCACACATATTCATATGTTTTATTTAATTTGATTAATTTGATAAACTATTTATTTTCCGCTTTTTAGTGCCTTATGGGTTTTTGATTGATATTGAAGTCGGTTAATACTTTTTTTTGAAAATTTACTTTATTTAACTTTATGTTTGGTAACGAACCTTTTAGACTATTACTGCCATTGTCAATCAAGTAGTCAATATTGTTACAAGTTAGTGCCATGCGACCATTTCAATATCAATTTTAATGTTCCAACAAGATGGTGGCTCCCTTGTTACAACTTTCCAGGGAATTTTTGTGGCATCTCAGAATTCATGGTCCGTGGTATTATTTTCCATTCACTTCACTTATGCACAATAAACAAACTATATTACATAAAACACCACCAATTTTACACAATATAGAGTCAAGTAACACAAGATTATAAATAAAAAATAACATCCACTACATGACAGACCAAGATCCCGTCAAAAATTCCAAACTTGACCTTATTTTCTCATTGAAAGACGCTATATTATACTGCATTTGTATTTTTACAAATGGTTAGCTTTTGTTCACGGCTTGGCTCGCGTTCATATATACTTGATATATTTAAACTTCGTCGGTGTTATTACAAAAAAGTTAAATACGTATTGAATACTTGCTTTAAAAAGGTTCCGAATTAAATGCACCGCGGTCGCTGAATGTTCGCCATCTTGCTCTTTTGTCTCGCATTGATTACGTTAGGTTAGACTTGCGAAAAAGGATAACGCGAACTTGACTCGGGCGAGCGCGGTGCATGTAATACGAAACGTTTTTAAAGTATCCAATACGTATTTAACTTTTTTGTAATAACACCGTGTATAGTGGTGTTTAGTGGTTGACCACAATCTCATAGGATGTTAAATGAAAATGTACATGACAACACTAAAGCTGGTCAATAGCAACTAAAGAAAAAAATAAAGAGAACCAACTAACAAACAAGGGAGAAAAAAGGACTGAACTCTATTATCTTCGCATATTTATCTATACTAATATATAAAGCTGAAGAGTTTGTTTGTTTGTTTGTTTGGTTGAACGCTATGATCTCAGGAACTACCAGTCCGATTTGAGAAAATCCGTCGGTTTTAGATAGCTCATTTATCGAGGAAGGCTTTAGGCTATATATCATCACTCTAAGACTAATAGAAGCAGAGCACCAATGAAAAATGTTTCAAAATCGGACACTTTTTTCCTTTTGAGAGATTTCGTTAGCGTTAGTATTATAAACGTTGCCATGGTAACGTGGTAAGTTTCTATCGCAAACATTTTCAAAGTTTATTTTGTTTTCCTATACAAAAAGTTTATACTACTTTTATTTCCAATTTTTTATTTGTTCTCTATTACGTATTATAAAAATAAAGTTTGTGTATGTACAATTAAAATAACAACTTTTTGATGAATGGATATAGCTACAAATGACCAAATAATTTTTTTTTATACTTTGTCTATATCTTTAGATTATTATATTTTGTCTGTTTGTTTGTTCCGGGTAATCTCCAAAACGGCTGGACTTATTTTAACGGGAATTTTACTTTTTACTGCCAGATAGACGAAATTATAGCGGTTGACATATTCTATTTTATTTGTCCGCGGCTTCGTCTGCATTGCTATTTCCAAAATGGTTGGGCCGATTTTCACGGGATATTCACTGGTAGATAGCAGACCTTATAAAAAGTCATTTAGATTTTTTATTCACCTTCGGCCGCAGTGGAATATCCGTAATGCTTGAACTGATTTTCACGGGACTTTCACTGGCAGATAACTCACCTTATAAGAAGTAACTTAGACTATTTTATTTTGTTACTCAAGACTTCGTCCGCAATATCCTACTATCTCCTAATTGGTTGGACCGACTTTCACGGGGCTTTTACGGGCAGATAACTAGCGGGCTCGGAAGACGTTGTCCCGCCCCGATAATAAAATGAAAACCTTGACAAATTATACCTAAACCTTCCCCATGAATCATTATTCTATCTACTGGTGAAAATGGCATAAAAATGGTAGTTTTTGACTTTCTTTTTAACCGACTTCGAAAAAAAACGAGGCTACTATGTTCGGTTGTATGTATTTTTTTTATGTATGTTAATCGATATTTTCGTCAATTGTGAACCGATTTTAATGGTTCTTTTTTTATTTGAATTAGTACACTATGTAGTGATTAACTGCTACCTGCGCATTCGCCCGTGTGAAATTGATCAAAAATATGTTACAACCGCGTGAGACGTGTGCCTTACTGGACTCCAAGAATAAATATACATAATTGAAAGTCATATATTTGTATGTAATATGAATTATATCATCTTTTTGGTCAGTTTGGCGGCCATATTGTTTTATTTACCGCGTTTGTTTCTACATAACTCAGTGATTATAACAACGTATAAGAATAATTTAAGTATATCGACAATACGGGCATATTATATAATAAAAAATTTAAGATATATTGTTCGATATTGTATAGCTTATAATTTTCATTACTTTCTTATATAGTGTTAGTGAGCGCTGAGTTTGGTATATAGTAGGTTGAAGTTCCAGTTATGTTGCTGATGATAAATCCCATCCCATTCGATATACTATTAGTATTCATATATCTAATGTACACGTTACATGTTACAGTAGATGGCGTTCGTATCGTAGTTACAATGTTTTTGAAAAAGCGTTTCTGTAATGTTGTGTACCATTCACAATTTTACATTTCTTTAATACATTTTTAAAAAGCGCGTGCGAAGCCGCGGGTAACAGCTAGTATATAGATAATAATTATTTAGAAAAAGATAACATACAGCCGATACATAAATTGAATTTGTCTTTTTGACATGAATATTGGACTGCTATATCTCTGCTCTTACTAAATAGGTAATTAAGTAGGCCGAATGAAAGTGAACTGTCATTTGTTTTTTTGAAGTGAACACTTCTTTAGACGGTATTTTTGGCAAGAGATAAACATACGGTTTCGCGTCATGACATGCTAGTAAGCGTTACCGACGGTCTTGCGCTTACGCGACTTGCGTCAGACTAGCGACGCGTAGTATAGAGGCCTGTGTAGGTACATGTAATATTGATTGATTGTATGTTGCAGCTAATCATACATTTGATTTATTAATAGATTTTATAAAAATGTAATAATTATTGCTCCGAGTGTCAATACATATGAAAACCACACTATTGTTAATAATTTCGTTAAACAAATTCTGAAATTTAAATATTGTCATTCACACTATAATTAATATGAAAATTCAAAAGAGAACACATTCATTTCATTGTTTTAACTTCTGTCGGCAGTCCTTATGACTGCCTCGACTATTTTTTAATTTTAATTTTATCATTATTGCCTACCCTATATGAGGAAGCGCAACGATATATAGCTTATATCCTTCCTCGTATTCGACTGAATGTTACATACAAATTGCTTCGGTAATTTCAATGTGATACATGGTGGTAACACGGAAAATTTAATATGTTTCTGTGTACACAAATTAATGAGGTATGTAGTAGAATTTACCTGTTTACAATATCTTAATTGTATATTATTTTAATTAAATAGTTTACAAGAGCAGCCACGCTTTTAAAGATTTATTAATAGCCATTTTAGTTATGCGAACTTGGTAAGATTCGCAGAGCATTCATAAGCATGTATCAACTTATATGCAATCAGAACTTATAAATACATTTTCAGTGTTCCAAAATCTAGTGTTGCAGAGCCTTCAAATCGTTAGTAGTTTAAAAAAGTGTATCTGGGAGTCCCATGCATACGTACGTAGAACAGAAATTTTATTGATTGTTTTTCTGTCTTATTGCGTACTAGCGGGCCCGGCAAACGTTGTCTCGCCGTGATAATAAAAAATACCTTGACAAATTATATACCTTAATCTTCCTCGTGAATCACTTTATCTGCTGGTGAAAACCGCGTGGCAATCCGTTCAGTAGTTTTTGAGTTTATCGGGAACAGACAGACAGTTGTGGCAGAGGAATTTGTTTTATAATATCTAGAGTTTTTATTCATAATCTTGAGTTATTTGACTCTATATTTTATAATATTGGCGGCATTTCATGTAATACAGTTCGGTTATTGTGCACAGTTGAAGTGAATGGGAAATAATAGCTCGGAGCATGAATTCTGAGATGCCACAAAAACTCCATGAAAAGTTCTAACAAAGGAACCACCATCTGGTTAGAATATTGAAATCATCACAGGACGCTTGTAATATTATTATTTAGTGGACAATAGTAGCAATGACCTAGAAGATCTAAAAGATCTAGAAGATTGGGTAACAATATCAAAATTAAAAGAAAAAAGAATGCCTGTAACTGTCACACGCTATTGAAGTAAAATTTCTTTGGTGTTATAAGACAGTAATCTATTCGTACTTTTCTATATTTTATTTACTTTATAACAAAGAGCTGCTAATATTATTTCCTATGTTATTTAAGTTCCGAATTAGCTGATAGATGGCACTACAGATAATTAAGCTTTGATTTAATTTGTTACTTACTTACATTGAAATCAGATAGCAGCACGGTCGCGAGCCCCTATATACATAATGAATTCTATTGTATGACTTTTAATTTTATCCAGTTTAATATTTTTTATTATTCTTTTTTTCAACAATTTTTAATTGAATTCTTTATAAACTATTTATTGACAAAATCAAAAATATTTAAAAACCGGATGGTACAGAAACGTGACGCCATATTGCCGTAACGGACTTCCGTTGCGTTGTCATCCAGTTACCTCCTAGTCGTGCCTAAAGAAGTTTTACTTGAAAAAGTACCAATACAATATATTTTTGTATGTTTATTTCAATTCCCCGGAATTGATTACTTAATTTGGTTAAACAAGTATGTCCAACTCGCGTCTTAAATTCGGTATTCAAGCATCAGACGTATCCAAAAACTCCGTAAAAGACGGTGAAATCATGCAATTTCTACTGAAAGTTATCGTTTATTTTCTAAATTGTTTAAATGAACATAAGGATTTTATGAGACTCGCGCAGATGGCAAAGAGAAAGCGAGCTACACAAGTTTCCTTGTCGCGACCGGCGCGTTGTGACTCCCACACGCAAAAGGACAAACAAACTTATTATTCTGTCCATGTTTGCGGTAAACATAAAGTTTCCTCATCATATACCTTAAATAAATAATGTCCATAAAGTAATATAAAAGTTTATTATCGTATATATTGGGATTAATAATAATAATATTTTAATGTTCCAAGTCAATGTGTACATAATTAACAGTTACACTGGTATCTGCACTGGTTACAAACCGTATCGCAGATATCACAATTTCATATAATGAGAACTAAAACAAACAGTGACTTAAATATATGTAATAAATAAAAACTTAATTTGACTTAACTAAGTATGTGAAATTATAACAAACAAACCTTTTATTATTTAATGTTATATTTGTAGGTTATAGGAGAAACAATAAAATAATGTAATAGGTATCACCAAATGAGGCTACATTTCTGTAATACAGGATAACAGGATCAACTGAGTATGCAGGTTGACTAGTTAAAAAAAAAAAAGTAACAAGTATCCATCCATTCTCGTAAATCTTTACGTCTGTAACATCAATACTATGATTCACTTATTTTATTTCATACGAAAAAACCATACAATTATAAAATTATATATGCGAATGTGAACTTGTGTGTTCGAACAACGTTACGCTTTCACACCTTAGCTACTCGACCAACCATCATGAAATCTATATTTTGGCGGGATCTTGAAATGTCATGCAGTGGATTTTAGATATTAATTCAAATCTTGTTTTATTTGAGTCTATATTTTGTAATATTCGTGGTGTTTTACGTAATATAGATCGATTATTGTGCATAAGTGAACTGGATAGCAAATAATATCACGTAACATGAATTCTGTGACACAAAAACTCCAATGAAAGTTCTAACAAGGGAGCCACCATCTTGTTAGATCATTGAAATCGTCACAAAACCCTTGTATTATTACCTACTCGACAATGGCAGTAATAATCTAGAAGAGTGACTGCCAAAAAAAATACATGCACGTTTTTAAGGTTACATGATATTTTATATGCTAAAACATTCCTTGAAAAAGTAAGTATCTAAAAACGAAAGCCGCAGCTCGATCGGATCAATAGTTTTTGAGAAAACAAACATATATATACATATAACATACATATAACATGTAAACATATATATACCTACGGATCGAATACAGAACCTCCTTTTTTGAAATCGGTTAAAAATAGTACATCACTTTCGTTCTGAAAACAGGTATTCCCGCGAAACAGGTCGAACCTTCGCTAACGCGATTGAAGACGGTTGTACAAGCTAGACATGAAAAAATCTCCTAATTTAAAACTAGCAGCCGCTTGTATCTTTGTTTGCATTAATTATAAAATAAAAGAAAAAAATTGTTGCTATTATTGCTGTTGTAGGTTTTGTAGGTGGTAGAGCCACGCTGAAGTTATTACTGGTTTCAGCATGAATGGGTCGGCTCGCCCGGGGTAATACCACCCGACCCACAGAAAACCGACGTGAAGTAACAGTGATTGCATTGTTGCGTTTCGTTCGGTCAGTGAGAGCGACGGAGGCCCAACTCCCCTCTCTTCCCTTCCCCTCCTCCCACTCCCTATCCCATCCCCTCCCCCCAAACACAGGCTGGCAACGAACTTGCGGCTCTCCTGGTGTTGCTAGTGTCCATGGACGGCGGTGATCACTTAGTATCAGATGACCCGCTTGTCCGTTTGCCTCCTATGACATAGAAAAAACAATGTATTAGGCAACAAATAAAACCGTACAATTCGAAATGTTTATTTTGTTGTTTGTTGTTTGTTGTTTGTTGTAAATGTTTATAATTACACGTCGTAATACATCATTGACTAGCGCGGTAGCTGCTGTACCTGTAGAGACGTTTTGCCCAGAAGTGCGAAAACTAATATATATTATTCTATTGTGACAACAACGACTGTCAAAATCCTATGAACATATTGGCAGATAACATTTATCTTATCAAGTTATAATTATGATTTAGCGATTAAATAGCTCAGGGCATTTTACTTGTAAACCTAATAGTCGTTTGACAAACTGTTATAAGTGCAATATTAGGTCGTAATTGCAACTCAAATTCACAGATAGTTAACCTTAAATGGGATCTCATTCCGTTCCTGATTATTCCAATCTTCCTACCCTTGAAGATATTTTTTTAAAATGGTTATTGCAACTCAAAATCACTGATAGTCAACCTAAAATAGGATCTCAAGTCGTCCACTATTATTCCAATCTTCCTATCCTTGAAGATATTTTTTAAATGTGGTTATTGCAACTCAAAATCACTGATAGTCAACCTAAAATAGGATCTCAAGTCGTCCCCTATTATTCCAATCTTCCTATCCTTGAAGATATTTTTTAAATGTGGTTATTGCAACTCAAAATCACTGATAGTCAACCTAAAATAGGACCTCAAGTCGTCCCCAATTATTCCAATCTTCCTATCCTTGAAGATTTTAAATTGGTTATTGCAACTCAAAATCACAGGTAGTCAACCGTCAAGTCGTCCCTGATTATTGCAATCTTCCTACCCTTGACGATTTCCTTTAAATGTTTGTAGGTGTAACCATTTGGCTACAACATTATCTGATATTAAAAGAAAATGTAGCGTATGATAATGGGGTATTAAAACTTTAGTGAGACTGGCTCTCAAATGCGTCTGCTGGAATACAGCAACAGGCTCTTGGCGAGAGATTCTCAACTTGAGGGTGGTAGCTAAGCAGACGAGTGTTTGAAAAAGCCCTACCTATCATCACACAATGTTTTGCTTCTTCCAAACCTTAGACTGGCTGTAGGGATTTGAACCTTTATCGATGGGCAAGGTCTTTATATATGCTACCATCAAACCGATACTGTAATTGCATTTCATTAAACCTGATTTTCAAGAGTATACAGTTCTTAATATTGCTTTCGTTTATTCATTGCTCTACCTCACTCCTCAATTAAACTATAAGCGTCAAGATACAAACAAGGAGGCACAGTCATCTGTTTGTTTTTCTAATTCTAAATCAGACACGTGCGATAATAAGATATGTTTTTACACATAAATTTAGGGTTTCCTGTGGTATGACTTTATATATCGATAATATATTTTATTCGATATCGATAGTAATTAGAAATTATTAAGGTTATTAAAAAATTTACAAATATAAAAAATTACAAATAAGGAAAAAATCAATAATTAGTTAATTAAAATTAATAAAATATTAACAAAAGCGTGAATATTAAAACGAATCTTTATACATATTTTAACCTCTATGAACTAAAAAGACTTTGTCTTATTTCATTTATTGAGATAAAATTAAACTTATAATTCGTAATTTCGTCTGAGTCAAGACTTGACAATCAATTATAGGATGCATACCTGCTTGATAAAATGAGAACTGGTGACCATTTTACAAATACAGTAGCTATGAGGGTCCTAGCGTAATAAATCAACTGTCCGCACTTATACCCCAGCGTCAGTAAGTAAATAAGTCACAGAATAAATAGCCTTTTCACGGACAACTGCTATCTTACAAAATATTCGAAGCCAACTATCGAAGATAATTACATTCATTAATCAATGATCAAATGATTCCTTACAAACTATCTTGTAACGATTTAAATCTATACATATAATAAGAATGTAAATCTAACGTGTCTGGACTTATTAGATTTTGTTAAAAAAAATGTTACAAACGACATATTGTAATATATCAGAATTCGTGTTCCATGTTATCAATTCACTTGTTTGCAGTAACCAAACTATATTACGCAAGACGCCAATATAGGGTCAAGTAAGTCAAGATTATGAATAAGAAATATAAGTTTCGATATGTCAGACTAACATACCACCAGAGATATCTTGAAATGTCATGTAATGGATTTTATATTTTATTCATAATCTTTTGTTATTTAGCTCTGTATTTTGTAACATTGGTGGTATAGTTATTAATATAGTTTTGTTACTGTGCACAAGTGAAATAGGTGTAAAATAATATCATTACTGATAATGGCAGTAATAATCTACTAGAAGATTCGTTGTAGAAAATAAAAAAGGTTGCACCAACAACTGCTGCATTATAACTCTTTTTAACTTACAGACAATATACACAGAACTTCGATAAAATTTTAATTACATACATTATTTTTTATCTGTGTTGCTATAACATTTCTTATAAAATATCTGTTGAAGTGACGATTCATTAAAATAAAACATCGACATAAATTCAATAGTTTTCAGCTCTAAATTAGTATGTTTCTTTAAGGTCGACTCATTAGAGTTCCCAGAAAAAACGCCACCTGTGTGTCGGCTGTGGAGTATCGACATACATCAAGTTGCGATGGGAAGATGAATAGCATCAGATCTGGCACACCGATCACGACGTCTGATTACTGTCAGGGCTTTCGTATTTATTTTGAAAGTGGGCGTTTGAAACTTCCAAGGGGCCGTAATCTGTACGTTTGTAGGATGTTATATTGCTTAAACATAGATACTTTGTATGATGTTTTCCGTCCAATCAGAAGCGAGGGGTATTGTTACTCGTTAGTTATGTAATCTATGATTTTTTTCTTACTAATTCTACAACATTACTATGTATTACTTGATAGGAAATATTGTACAGTTCATAAACAAGTGCAACCGCCGGTGTCTCTCTACCCTCCTTTGAATTATGCTAACTAGAATTATCATCAGCTTGCAAAAGATTCACTGCAGGGGCATAGGCTCCTCCCGAAGGAAGTATGCACATAATAACTACGCCAGGCCACGACGTATTTTCAATTTCGAACTCTGAGAAATCCAGAGTTCTATGTTTTCTCATACACAGTAGTAGTAGTAATAACATTTCTCAGGTTCAGGTTTTCTTGTAGTTTCTTTCACCGTAAGCCGTAGGTGTAACCAAATTAAATTAGTAAATATACGCGATTTCCGAAAAATTCATTGGTACATGCCGGAGTTCGAACCTGCGGACTTCGTATTGATATTCCACCGGTCAAACAACTAGACAACCACGATTTTAGGATGGATCTAGGAACTAGGATGCGATTTCATGTCGTGTATCGGTGATTACGCATACCACCCAGCATGGTTTCAATGAAAGATGACGGGTGAGGTTAAATAACATATCTTTCTCGAAGTTGTAATTTTTATTACAAAAGAACTTTTTTGATCTATTTATTTTTATCGAGGCTTTGTTCAAAAAGGACACGCCACTCTAATCCATATAACAAACAATAATAACAATAATATAATATGACAACAATAAATAAATAAATAATCAAACTAACATCTTACAAAAAGGAAGAATAACAAAAAAAATAATTAAAAAATAGAACCTTACAATCACTTTCTTGCCCTTATACTTCCGATGCTGGGCGTCACATTTGATTACAAACTCGCCTATATTACAATTATCCTTAAATCTATACTAATATATAAAGCTAAAGAGTTTGTTTGTTTGTTTGTATGGTTGAACGCGCTAATCTCAGGAACTACTGGTCCGATTTGAAAAATTATTTCGGTGTTAGATAGCTAATTTATCGAGGAAGACTATAGTATATATACATATATCATCACGCTAAGACCAATAGGAGCGGAGCGCCAGTGAAGAATGTTTCAAAATTCGGCTGTGTTTCGTTTTAGCTGCGTGTTAGCCTTAGTATTTATTATACACGTTGCCATGGTAACGTGGTAACTTTCTATCGCAAACATTTTAAAAGTTTATTTTGTGTTTCTATTCAAAATGTTTATTCTACGTTTGTTTTGTTTCCAATTTTTTATTTATAATTACTATTACATATTATAAAAATAAAGTGTGTGTGTATGTAAAATTAAAATAACAACTTTTTGGTTGATGGATATGGTAACAAATAACAAAAAAATATATTTTTTAAATATTGTTGGTATTTTATATTACTTATTATATTTTGTTTGTTTGTTCCGGATTATGTTCGAAACGGCTGGAACTATTTTAACGGGAATTTTACTGAGAGATATCCAAAATTATAGCGGGTGATATATTATATTTTATTTGTTAAACTGTTACCCGTCCATTCGTCCGTGTGAAATTTATCAAAAATATGTTGTTTATTGTAAACAAGTGCGTGAGACGTGTGCTTTACTGGACTTCAAGAATAAATATACATAATTTAAATTCATATGTTTGTATGTAATTAAAATTATATTATCTTTGTGGTTAATTTGGCGGCTATTTTATTTTATTCACCGCGCTTGCGTCTCCATAACTCAGTGATTATAGCAGCATATAAGAATAACTTAATTATATCGACAATACGGGTATATTATATCTATATAATAAAAGATTTTACACGTATTGTTCGATAATGTATAGCCTAAATTTTTTATTACTTTGTTATATATAGTCTAAGTGAGCACTGAGGGTGATATATTGTTGATTAAAGTTCCAGGTATGTTGCTGATGATAAATCTCATCCCTTTCGATACACTGTCATTATTCACATATCTAATGTACACGTTACATGTTACAGTAGATGGCGTGCGTGTCGTACTTATAAATGTTTTTGAAAAATCATTTTTGTAATGTACACACCTACTCATAATTACATTTCTTTAATACATTTTAAAAAAGCGCGTGCAGAGCCGCGGTTAACAGCTAGTGTCTGTACACTATGAGAATCGTTTCGAACAAAATGTCGCCTAACTTTGACTGGGCAGATTTTTCTAGCTAAGCATCTGGCAGGTGAGTTCCGGCAGCTGCACTTGGGAGCCAGTCCTCCTTTAATATGTACCCATACCACCTGCGGCTACATCATCATTTAACATCAGATGATATTGCGGGTAAACGGTGAAACCATAAAGTCATAAAAAACCACATATACTATCTATTTCTTGACGATTTCGTAAAGACGCTTCACCTAAGTTAAAGAAATCTCGTAATTTACTATTACTGGCCGCCCCTATAGAAAAACTTAATGGTCGTTAAAATCAGTTTAGTGGGTTCACAAATTAACCATAAGATAAAGAGGTCTATTATCTAATATAGGTATAATTTCCACTATAATATTATAAATACTACTATAAATTTACTGTTCTATAAAATGTATACTTTTTCTTTTTTTGTTCGTAAACAGTATTGTATAGTTTTAAGAATGTAATCGTGAGGTCAAATA
Organism: Antheraea yamamai; assembly: GCA_036509395.1. Lineage (NCBI taxonomy): Eukaryota > Metazoa > Arthropoda > Insecta > Lepidoptera > Saturniidae > Antheraea > Antheraea yamamai. The sequence continues at coordinate 16,917,462 of AP028442.1, forward strand.
AATAAATTTATTTATTTAATTTATGCCTAATACATACATATTAGCAAAATTTTCTCACTTATTACATCGTAACTAATGATTCATTTAATTTTGTGTTTCCTCGATCGAATCGTTGAAAATTCATTTTCAAATTACTTTTCTGTGAATAAATGTCATCACTACATAAAACAAAGACCTCCGCCGCGTCTGTTTATCGGTTCGCGATAAACTCAAAAAGTATCTACTGAGCGGATTTTCATGCTGTTTTCATTAATAGAGTGATCCACGAGGAAGATTTAAGTATATACTTTGTCTAGGTTTTTGTTAATTTGTTAAAATATAACGATAATTGTCGGAAAAAGTCAAGCCGCCGCGCTTGGGCGCTTTCGTCGAAAACGCTGCCCAATTAATTCCTTCGGGATATAAGAAAACAATTGAAATAATAACCGACGCAGATGAAGTCACGGGAATCAGCTAGTTACAAATAAATGGAATTCTAAAACAAATGATACGAAAGGAAAATCGTAGACAGATGGCGGGCATGAGGCGAGCTATAAACTCTAATAAACTATCTAATCAGATAAAAAAGGAATTTACTATTCACTGTAGCTTAGTAGATAGAAAAATAATATTTTGTATTACATTAATATTTATTGGAATGTACATAAATCTAAACACACAAATAAAATCGAAAAGTTAAAAAAAACGTTTTATTGTTAAAGTACCGTTTATATGTACTTTCATATATCTATTTAGTAAAAGCTGTAATTTTGACATTACAGACAAACAGTTAAATTTTATTTATCTATATATATTATTACTTTGTGTAATTTGCTCAAAAACACATTACGTTTTTTTTTTGCCTTCCCGCGGTGAATATTTTTAACACCATTAAGACTTCGGTTTCCATACCTACAATTTACAACTAGAGTATAATTAGGTTTATAAAGATAGCGTGGTTCGTTGTTTACCTGTCCTTATCTTATATTATCAGCGGTTATCTGTTAAAACGTCTTCTGAATTGTTTGCATCGCGAACGGCCGAGACCACGCGGAACTGTGCCCACGTTATCTAAGCCATTTATCATCTACTTTATTGTGTCACAACATGGTAAAATACTTTGAATAACTAAGTATTCACAACGTATCTTATATCATTATTTGTTCTATATTATTAAATAATAAACACACCAATAGCTATATGCACAATCAATTACTAAAATACCCTAGTTCTAAGATCAATCATATCTGCTAGTAGGCTAGTAAAAAATAAAACAACATGAAAGATAAATAAGTATATATTTTTGATGGCTCCCCCCTTCCAGTCAAAAAATAGACGGCAATCTTCCACCTTTAGTGTTCGCACAATACTTGAAGATCTCTGTAGCGGTGTTGCTTTCCCAGTAGAACCTTGCATTCGTTCTAGTATTCTTAAAACTCTTTTCTTTTGAGTTTAGTAAGATTATTATGAATGACGGGGTAATAGTAGAATACGAAAATTGTGTCCTATCGCAACCATCATATCTACACCATCAGCTGTAACACTTACTATAGCGGCATGCTTAGACATGTCACGTTCAATGATCTGCCGGTTTATATCCAACTAACCCGAGACTTCGTCTACTTTATTATCTTAACAATATATTCTATCCACAGAGTAAATGCAAATATGAAAGCAAAAATACACTTTGCTAATTGCTTACAAAACTTATTTGTAAAAATGTTGTCCGTTTAGTTCACTCTCCTATGTATGCGTACAACACCACTTGCTCCCTTTCTTTTGAAATTTGATATCTTTATATTTAATGCAGATGTCCTTATAATTTCTTTCTTAGATAAGAATCGAGGGTCTTAGAAGTAAAACAAAAAAAAACGCCATTTATATTATCTAAATATATAAAAATCTAGTGTCATGGCGTTTGTCCACGATGAACTCCGAGACTACTCAACCGATCTTTATGAAAGTTGATATTTATGTATAATTTGATCCAAGTTGAGAGATATGATAATTTACATTTCGATTAATGGCCTCAATATTTTTTAATTACAAGTTAAATGATTGTCAATGTTGATTATTGTTATTAATTCTAAGTTTAATCAGTCTAGGACAGATGGCTCTTTAAATTAGTTTGTTTACAGAAAACTGTAGTACCGACTGTTATAGATATCTCATAGATGGCGCCACGTTTTCATTTCTTTTTCATAATAACTGAGCCACAGCAATGCGTGACCGGGTCAGCTAGTCATTTTATATGTATGTACATAATCAAACAGGCTGGTAAAGTATTTGTACTTGATTGAAACGCGACCATCATACCGTGGTGATAAACTTTCCATAATAACTTTTTTGGGTAGCCATTTTACGCCCTTGATTAGACTGCGTTATGCTTACCGTCGATAGAGTAAAGTCACTCTGTTGTATTCCTATCGCCACATATCATAAAACAAAGTCCTCCACCTCTCTTAAATATACGTTTATTTATTTATTGGAACCAAAAAAATAATTTGTACAATATAAAAAAATTAATGTCAGCTGCATTAGTTGGCCTGTGTTACAGCCAATATGGGCGATACTCCTCCAGAGTAACATATTTCGTTTCTCAAATAAAATATTATATATATATATATATATATATTGTTCTGTGTGAAGTGTTATATGGAGACGTGAGAGTGTTGTGTGTGCGTGCGTGTTTTATGTGTGTGTGTTTGTGTGCTGTATGTGTTTTATATTCATATTTGACAGGATAATACAGGGACCAATATTTTCTAAAAATTAAGGAAGTCAGTGAATAATACTATCAGGAAATGTCTTCTAACTTGTGATATTTTTTTTAGTTTTCTCATAATTGTCTATGTCCATCTGTTCGCGGTAAGCTCAAAAACGACTGAGCGTATTTTCATGCGGCTTTCATTAATAGATAGAGTGATTCATGACGAAGGTATAGGTATATCATTTGTCAAGATATTTGGTAAGTAGGTTGAAATGTAACGATAATCGCTGGAAGAATACGGAAAAAGTCAACCTGGCTGGGAGCTTACGTCAAAAACGTTGCCTAATCCCTTTAAGGTATAAAAAAACAACGCAGACGAAGTCGCAGAAATCAGCTAGTATAAAATAAAAATAAGTACCGAGAGCGTGTACTACACCCATTAGATGATAATAAAAAAAACACTCTAGTAACAAAAATTAGGGACAACACGACCCGTGTAATTCGAAGCGTTTGTTATCCGCATTGTAAACCATCGTTCGGGCGTGCGGGTGTCGCCGGGTAATGAACCGCGGGTCAATATACCGTCAACTGTTATGGGTTTACCTACGTGGTTATTATATTAAATTGATGCTTAAACAGCATAACACCACTAAGGGAAATCCTTAATGATAATGATTCACAATTGGTTTTATAAGGAAAAAGCAAAAATTATACAATTTTTTGTTATAAAAAAACGTTGTAAATTTTGGTTTTATTTCACTACGTTCGATTTTGAAGGACACGGTAGAGGAAAACAACATATTCGTATTGGTTTGCCTCAAGTTTTATCCTATAAAATATATGTTGGAAATAAATTAATACTTAACCTAAAATAAATTCTAGACTTTTCTAATAACTGACTCTTTCCACGTAAAAGGGGACGAAATATATAAAACCAGTTTTGTTTTTTTTTTATGTTCAACAGGTAAGCGCTTGGCCACAATCTCACCTGATGGTAAGTGACGATGAGGCCGACGATGTATCGCGCTTACCCACTAGATGCCTGTTCACTCTACTCTACAAGTCTATTTTTCATCAGAACACTTCAAAGTAAGATGGAGATGGTAAGATGAAGATAACCGTGATGACAAATATTGGGATTAAAATCCATAAGTTGATAAATCGATTGATACAGGCTGATAATAAAAATGAACATTCTGAAACCAGTAAAATCAAATTAAATGAAATAAAAATACTTTATTCAATGTAGGCCATGAGCAAGCGATTATAAACTTCAAAACTACCAGCGGTTCGGACAAACAACCCATTCATCCAGAAGAATCGGCCAGGTACTCGATCTGGTTTATCTTTTGGACGTACACAATTTCAGAAAAATACATTGCAAATGTTCTTAACGGATGCACAGAGAGCGATGCTAGTTCCAGACATCATCGTTCACATATTAATCCACTCTATAATAGCCTTTTAAGTTTAAATTATCACCTATCGTGTTCAAACGGAATATGTGTCTCGTTACATTTCAGAATGAGCTAAATCCAATATTAATCGGTCATATAACTTGTTTGTACTTTGTGTAGTCCAGTGAAGCTGTTAAGGCCTTACTAGGCCAATAGCGTAGACAGTTCGAAAAAAAATTACATGTTTCATTTTTTAAGTTTTTCAGTTTTTATACAACGAGAACGAAATTCATTTTTTTCTGTTCATAAGGTTTTCAGTTTTTTGAAGTAAAACTTCTTTAGGCGCGACTAAGACGTAACTAGGTAACTGGACGACAATGCAATGGAAGTTCGTTACGGCAATATGGCGTCACGTTTCTGTATCATCCGGTTGTTAAATATTTTTGATTTTTCAATAAATAGTTTATAAACAAATAAACGAAAAAAGTTTTGAAAAAAAAATATAAAAAATATTTAATTGAATAATAATAAAAATTATACAATAGAATTAACTATGTATATATGAGCGCGCGATCGTGCTGCCATCTGGTTTCAATGTAAGTAAGTAACAAATTAAATCAAAGCTTCATTATCTGTAGTGCCAACTATCAGCAAATTGGGAACTTAAATAACACAGGAAATATTATTAGCAACTCTTTGTTATAAAGTAAATAAAATATACAAAGGTACGAACAGATTACTATTTTATAACAGCAAAGAAGTTTTACTTCAATTGCGTGTGACGGTTACACGCACTCTTTTTATATGGTATTCATATTTTACATGTAAAAAATTTGAAGATCCTGAAAAATAACGTAACATATTAGGAACGGCTAAAATTGGATTTAGCTCATTTTGAAATGTAAAGACAGATATAACCTATTAATTAAACCAAACAAAATTACACGCGAACTTTTTTTGTACAACCATATGTGTTATAATTAATAACACACAAAGAAACATGGCGGCCGTGCCGCGTTCTGATGTCAATGACATTTGATTCCGAAAATATTATCAGAAAGAATAGTGAACATCGTTCATTGTCAGATCGAATGGGGGACTTCGGAATAGTTGTTCGAACCGAAATGGTTTACAATGTTGTTTTAGACAGAAGCGGGGATTATACGAACAAAAGAATTTTTATGGCTAACCCGTACATATAATAGTGTATGTTTGTGTGTGTACATATATGAGATTGAGAAATTGAAACAAACTAATGACCATGAATTTGCGCATATAAGGGTTTTTCATCAGGAAAGTTTTTGCACTATCCATTTTTCTATAGCACACCAACTTTTATACTATTCAACACTACGTTATGAAATGTGCAATCTTTAGATATTAAAACACAAGAAGTATTAACGAACGTAGGTACGCGTAGGTCTTTTTCTTGTAGGTTTTACTTATTTTACTATAATTCTCCACTAGGTGGCGCCAGGATAAATTTTATTGTGTTTTTTACATTGTACTTTATAGTGAATGATGGCACGGTATATTAATAGTGATTTTTGTTAACTTTATAGATATTAACGTTTGACTAGAATTTAGCCTGATGTTGAATAATTATTTGGTCTAAGATGATAAACCTGGAGGTGACTGGCTCTCAAGTGCATCTGCCAGAAGACACCTACAGTTGCATGGCGACATAATTTCAACTTGTGGTAGCAAAAGTCTGCCTTAGAAAAAGCCCTGTGGTCTCATCACGATTTTTTCCTTCACCGAAAGCTCCAACTTAGTTGCAAGGACTCAAAACTACGTTGAACAACGCTGTTTCCAATCGCTTAATCACTGAACCATTACCGCTTCAATAACTACCGACAAAATATCGGCAGCTATTACCCGCCTGTATCTGTAATTAGTACGTGTGCGCACGCACGCGCACGCGCGAGTAACCACAGATCACGCCGGCGTGCGGCGGCGGCCGTGGTCTGGGGGTAAATTTCGCTCCCGCACACTCGCCTCGCCCCTCTCGGCAGCGGATCAAGCCTATGTCTGATTCCCCGGAATGGAGACCTCGAGCACGCTGTTATCATTTTATTGTAATTTGTAAAATAATGCAATAAAGTACCAATAATTTACCGAAATCGTCTACACTTATGATGCTATATGCATAGGTATATAGCACCCATGCGAAGACGGGACAGGTCGCTAGTTATAAAATAAAAAACGCCTAAAAAAACCGAAGTAAACAAAGATTTATTTTTAAAATTAGCACACGCAAACAAACGTATACCTAGAAGTTAAAGTATTGTTGTATCTTTTGATTATAAAGGTAGCACTTCCATGCAAAAATTTTGTTTACATCCATTAAACTGTCTTATTAGCATATCATGTATTTCTGGTTTGCTACAACATGCCTGTTCTCTTCATCCTGGAACATTTCTTTACCGGTTTTTATCAGCGATTCATGTTTACCGGAACTGTGTTAAATTAGATGCACATAATTAATTAATACTCATAAAATTAAAACTATATATATATATATATATTTATTCTGTGTCGTACTTAGTAGCTACAAAATTATTATTAAATATGATTTTACCTAAACAATGGGACCAAATTAGATACCGTCAGGGACTATTTATGTTTAACGAATATTTGCGCGCTGTTTTGCCCCTATTATCGTGGATTTAATTTGACCGTTGAGAAGTACCTACTTTTTTTCGATGAGTTTTTTGGATAAATTGGTCCCATTAATTTAAATACTTGATTAATTAAAAATGTAATTTCCAACAACTCGGGTCTTCAAGTTATGTACTATAAAATTTAAGTTCGTTTAAAGACTAAAAAATCACCTATATTTTTTTACAATAACTTATAAACAGCCACTATTTAAATATTTGTAACGGTTTATGTGAAGTACCCCATACTTTTGTTTACTTTCTCATTAATTAGTTCGGTTACCTAGAAAAGCATGTTTTTATTACAAATATTTTCTTTCACCCTATACCGATGTTAAGTTACATACCTAATAATTTGTACGTTTACTGTTTAGCGTCTGTGGACACGCGTAATTATATTTAGTCTGTATAATATTCTAAAGGTTTTCTATCTAAATGTAAAAGTCTCCCCAAAATTGGAAAAGTAACAGACACTTGAATTGTATTTATGTATACAGGCGATGCTATTTCATCATATGGTCGCAATATTGGTTGATTAATGTAATTCATTTTAACATTGTAACAACATTTAGTGGGGGATATAATTGAGACGATGGAACGCGTTAGTGTGCGTGAATCCGCGCACGTGTGTGACGTAAGAACAAGAACGTGCGAGCGCGCACGTCGAACAACGTCTTTGTCACAGAACAAAGGGTTACGTATAGTAGCTACGTCGCTTATTTATTATTCACTATAAAAAATAATAATATTCTTCTAATATCGTCACCATTTATTCATCGAGAATGTTCTAAGGGTATCTTTCAGTAATATATAAAGCCGTGCGTGTAGAGAATGCCGACGAAGTGGTAGGCAGTTTTAATTATCCTATGGTTTCAAATATTAAATGTTTTAAGGAAGGCTGTCTAAAGCCTCGATTCCATATTAGTTTGAGTGTCGAACGACGCTTTTAATTACGCCGCTTAGGTATTCTTCCTTGAATGACTAGGTATGTCAAGGTAATAACTGCCGATATGGGTTTGCGGTTACGATGCCATTCGTATAAAATATTCCTACTATACAAATACCAAGAAATCGTCTGACACGATCCATTCATACGTGATGTTTTTTTTTTAATTTCAGGTTTTTCATTTTCATGTAATACCTTTTTGAAGAATTACCTGCTTTATATGAATTAGTGTATGATTTTAAAATGTATTTTTTTTCTGTCTAATTAGTTTGTGTAATTTAATTGTATGGTTGTTCCAACAATAAAGTATTTCTTTCTTTTTTTCTATTATTTATTGTAAACGTCCATTGAACATTGGCTCGGGCGACCTTAATGTCACTAGGTATTTATTTTATTTTAGTAGCCAATTTTCTAGTAGATTAATATTAATACCATTGTCGAGTGGGTAATTTTATGACAAGTTTCTTGCGATAATTTTAATGAATTAACAAAATGGTAGTCGTTTTATTAAAACTTTCCAGGGAGTTTTTGTGGCAAATTCGAATTCATGCTCCTTGTTCTTTCCCATCCACTTTACTTGTGCATCGTTACCAACCTATATTACGAAAACACCACCAACATCACAAAATATAGAGCCGAATAACAACATTATGAATAACATATAAAATCCACTACATGACATTCTAAGATCCCGCCAAAAAATCCGTCAAGAGGTATTTTATCTTCCAGGCAAAAGAAAATAAATTAAATAGTGTTAACATAAGATAATAATGCATACTTATCATAGAATAAAAATACATGCACAACAAATATATACACTGCTAATTTAAAAAAAACATATTTATATATGTATAGACATAAATATAGAATGAATAAATAGGTCTCAACGTAGCTTCATAACTGGGGTTGCCAGCTTTTATTTAATCAAGTAAAATATATTAGTATGTGAAAAGTAGTAAAAAGCATATATTATCAAAATAAAATATGCCGTCGTATAATAAGACAGTTAAATTGTCATTATTGTATTCATTATATATTATTTTTATATGTAATACTGTAAGTATTTTTAATTACTTATTACTAGCTGTGCCCGCAACTTCGTCCGCGTGGAACTTAATGCAAAAAACAGTCTTTCGTGTACGTGTGTCTTAGATTTTATTTATATATAATATCCTGTTTTTGTAAGAGATTGAATTGCATTCGCTTACCTTCTTTTCCCGTACTTATCTCGAACCGTCATTCAAATTACACTTAATTACAATTAATGAAATAAAGACTAAATATTACTCGAGGATATGCTTTATGATGTTTTACAAGTAATCCTTGTCCAAACAAACCGACAGATAGACAGACATTTCTAAAAATGATAAAAATGTATTTTATTACTTATTCCTACACACCAGCAACATTTTTTTGACAAAAATCTAAAAAGTACAGATACGTTAGATTTACGTTCTTATTGTATGTTTGGATAAAGTGCATGCAGCAAACCGAGACATAACCTAAAACCAGAATTAAACTAAATAAAATTTGACCACCCTGGTAAAGAAAAAAATGTTTGTCCGATTTTGATATTATTTAAAATCTTTCAAACGAAACCGCGGGTGAATACAAGTCGCATACGAACAATGGAAAGTGTGCCAGGTCCGGAGCAAACATAAAGCTTCCATTATTTACGACTTGTGAAATGTAGAAAGTGGCTCACGATTTGTTGCCTTCGGTATGGCGCAGCGCAGCGATACAAACACACGAGCAATTGTGTTCGACAAACTAATAAGAGCCTACTGTTTCATTCGTACTTTTAAATGATATATCAAGTCTATACATATAATAAGAATGTTAATGTAACGTGTCTGTAGTTTTTAGATTTGTGTGAAAAAAAAATTGTTGCAGGTGTCTTGGAATAAGTAATAAAATACATTTCAATCATTTTTAGAAATGTCTGTCTGTTTGTATGAACACGCAGCACTACTAAAGTACGATAAAACCTTATTTAAAGCATATCCTCTAGTAACATTTAATCTTGGTTTCATTAAAATCGGTACACTCTATCAAAAGTTATCGTAATTTTAATGACGACGCGACTTAAGTACGAGAGAAAAGTATATAAGTAAATGGACTAAATAAATTCAGATGATTTTATTAGTCGCTGTTACTTGTATTAGGTTCCATGCGGACGGAGTCGCGGGCACAGCTAGTAGATACTTAATATATCAATGAATGCTTGAGTCTTTAAGGAATAGAATAAAAATTCGATTAAATCATTTTTATAATAACAAATCAACAAACCCTTGACCTCAATCACACCGAATGAAAAATGAAGGAAATTATTTAGCAAATACTTTCTAATAACTCAAACTCGTCCGTTAACATCCTAAATTAAGAGCTTTATTTACTGTGAGTCACAGAATGTATAGTTTATGTCATCAAATTAAAGAGTTTTTTGTTTATTCCATTTTAAGTCAGTTTTGTGTCACTCCTTTATTCCAAGTGATCAACAATATAACGATACCAATTTCTCAAATATCCATACTTACTAACGAACAAAATGTACGTAACTAAATTTGCACAATTTTTATGACTACGTTTCTGATGAAAAAATAACGTAAAAGAATTTAAAGCGTGTTTTTTCTTTTCCTTCTTACTTTCGCGATCAATATTCTTTATTGAATATTATTCATATCATTATTTAGTAGGTAAATAATATTATGTCAGAATTCTGGTGACTTTACTTTAGAACAAGATGGTGGCCCCCTTGTCAGAACTTCCCCGATAATTTTAGAGACATCACAGAATGCATGCTCCGTAGTGCTTATTATTCTATTCACTTCATCTGTGCACAATAACTTACATAAGGTACCATCAAAACATAGTATACATAAAATAACCTAACATTATGAATAAAAATTAAAATCCGCTACATGACCGACCAAAATCCCGCCAAAAACTCAAACAAAGTGTTCATTATCATTAAAATGAAGTGAATGAAGTACGAATTATATAGATAATAATTAAGCCCACAGATCATAAATACCTTGAAGGGATTTAAGACTTTGTCTCTGTAATCTGACTGTATACTACTTAAGTCAACTGAATTATTAAAATCTGTATTACGTAAGTAACCATTTACCATGGACCATTTACACACTCGATAGGAGTTTTTGACGGGCACTTAAGTTGCTATATTCGAATTGATATTGTGTAATACTGAGGGAATTCTGCGTAACATAGTTCGGTTATTGTGCGAAACCGCAATGGATTTAAAATGATAACATGAATCATGAATTCTAAGTTGTCACAAAAACAACTTGAAAAGAAAACCAAAATGAGCACCATTCTTTTGTTAGAACACTGAAATCACTTGAAATCGTTAACTGGATAATACGTAACTTTTACTCACTTTATAACGGCAGTTATAATTTTTAATAAGTAATTTGAATTGATTGTCAAAGTGTGAAAAGTTGAAAAATATACCTAAGTTATAAAAATCTGTTTTACATATGTAAGTAACAAGTTCACAGGCTTCCGAATAATATTAATTGCGCAATATTGCTACTTATAACTAATTTGTTATCGTCAAATGAGTTTGTATTAGTCATTCCATAGATTGAGCTGTGGTTTACTTGTTGTTGTCGTTTTTGTTTATTTCTATGCTGCTTAATTAATATGTACGTATATTGATTACTAGCTAATTCCCGCTCACATCGTTAGACGTTAAATTAATTGGCAAAAGGTGAATGGTAATAAAAAAGTGGCCTAGAACAATCTACAAAAATTCCGCATCCAATGTTTATCCAGTCCTATGCCGATACATACAAAAGTTCTGACGCGATTGAATTTCAAAGGTATTCTCATTATATGTATCTTCAGTGTATCTCCATCCACTTGTTGCATGCATTATTCCACTAAACGCCTAGTGACACGAAAAAAGAAATTCGTATGCCATGTTTTGCAAATATTTGGTTAACTAAATTTTATTTATTATTTACCTAGCAGGTGAGTTAAATGGTATTTTTGTTTGAAACGCGTGGGCATTGGTCATTACACCATCGATTCCATTATGCATTCACTTATTAGGACTCAGGCTGTATAATTTACATGTATAATCTGATGAGAATTACCAACTTGGCTCATTTGTGTCATAATGTATTTAAATATTAGTACTGAAACAAAATTAAATGACAAAAAAAAGTGAATGACAAGAAACTATAATTCCGAATCTATCTATTGTTAAGTTCAGTATAGTAGTTCATATGTATGCATGCAATTCATTATTATCGATAAGGTATAATTTTACATAGTTTTTAGAATTTTTGGTATCGATTGAACCATTACCATTTTTTAAAATTCCCAACGATGGGGCATCGACTGGTTAAAAACCGAATAAATCAAATATTGTTTGTTCTTTCAAAACAAATTATTGTTAATCTATTCACAAACAGAATCGATGAATTAAATCATTTATTTATGATATCTCAACAACTGCTTATTCTCATCCATATCGTATTCGTATTAGACTTCATCACCATTTAATATCAAAAAGGTTTTTTTGTCAAACGCTAAAAAACTTATAAAACATATTTAACATTTTTCAAATAAAAACTCTTTGCTGAAACTAAAACAGATAAACACAATACGGAAAATTAAAAACTATAAGTGTTTTATATGCTGCAGTATGAACTTCAAATCTATACTAATATATAAAGCTGAAGAGGTTGTTTGTTTGGTTGAACGCTAGGATCTCAGGAACTACCAGTCCGATTTGAGAAAACCCTTCGGTTTTAGATAGCTCATTTCTCGAAGAAGGCTTTAGGCTACATATCATCACGCAAAGATCAATAGGAGCGGAGCACCAATCAAGAATGTTTCAAAATCGGGCACTTTTTTCCCTTTGAGAGATATCGTTAGCGTTAATATTATATTCGTTGCCATGGTAACGTGGTAAGTTTCTATCGCAAATATTTTCAATGTTTATTTTGTTTTCCTATTCAAAATTTGTTATCTATTACGTATTATAAAAATAAAGTTTGTGTATGTACAATTAAAATAACAACTTTTTGATGAATGTATATAACTACAAATGACCGAAAAATTTTTTTTTATATTTTGTCTATATTTTTATATTATTATATTTTGTCTGTTTGTTTGTTCCGGGTAATCTCCAAAACGGCTGAACCTATTTTAACGGGAATTCTACTGGCAGATAGCCGAAAATATAGCGGTTGACATATTGTACTTTATTTGTCTGCGGCTTCGTCCGCATTGCTATTTCCAAAATGGTTGGACCGATTTTCACGGGGTGTTCACTGGTAGATAGCAGACCTCATAAAAAGTAATTTAGGTTTTTTTTATTCGCCTTCGGCCGCAGTGCATATCCGTAATACTTGAACTGATTTTCACGGAGCTTTCACTGGCAGATAACTCACCTTATAAGAAGTAACTTAGACTATTTTATTTTGTTACTCAAGACTTCGTCTGCAATATTCTACTATCTCCTAATCGGTTGGACCGACTTTCACGGGACTTTTACGGGCAGATAACTAGCGAGCTCGGAAGACGTTGTCTCGCCCCGATAATAAAAAGAAAACCTTGAAAAATTATACTTAAACCTTCCCCATGAATCATTCTATCTACTGGTGAAAACGGCATGAAAATCCGATCTGTAGTTTTTGACTTTATCGCGAACAGACAAACAGACAGACCAGAGGACTTTGTTTTACACTATGAAGTGATGAACTGTTACCTGTGTATTCGTTCGTGTGAATTTAATAAAAATAATTTGTTTACTGTAAACAAGCGCGTGAGACGTGCGCTGTACTGGACTCCAATAATAAATGTATGTAATTTTAATTATATTATCATTTTGGTCAATTTGGCGGCCATTTTGTTTTATTTACCGCGTTTGCATCTACATAACTCAGTGATTATAGCAACGTATAAGAATAATACAATTATATCGACAATATGGGCATGTTTTGTCTATATAATAAACAATTTAATTAAATTAATTATTGTTCGATAATGTATAGTTTCAAATTTTCATTGCTTTCTTATATAGTGTTAATGAGCACTGAGGGTGGTACATAGTAGGTTAAAGTTCCAGGTATGTTGCTGATGATAAATCCAATCCCATTCGATATACTATTCGTATTCACATATCTAATGTACACGTTACATGTTACAGTAGATGGCGTAATGTAACATTGTAAGTAGGTGTGTACATTACAGAAATGCTTTTTCAAAGACATTTGTAACGATGACACCATAGTTATTTAATACATTTAAAAAAACGCGTGCGGAGCCGCGGGGGACAGCTAGTTATTCTAATAAAATCCAAATTACAAGGAAGTTATCTGTCTCTTTCTGCCAGATTACCAAACCAACGAAACAATTCGAGATGTCACTTATATGTAAGTAACGAATAGTTTTTTCGGATTCCCTCTGATAATGCTTATTTTATGTTGATGTTTAATATTTGTTTTATTCGAAAACTTGTTTTTATTGCTATTAGAGAACATTGAGGATGTTTTCCTTTTAACAATGCTTTATTATGTATTTAGTAACTCTTCTTATATTTTATGTATTGTTGTTGTTTTCCTGCTTACGTATTTGACATTATAAAGGGCGCCATTTTATTCTATGGCGGCTTAATTTAATATCAGCATCACTTAAAGGGATTTGAAACTGCATTCCTTTACGCGGTAAAAATATTTAAGTAAGAAAGAAATACTTTATTGTTGGAACAACCATACAATTAAATTAAATTACACAAACAAATTAGATACATTTAAAATAAAAAAAATATATACGCCCAACAATTGGCAAACCCATTCAGCAAATATGTGCAGTACAGCAGCATTGATTTTCTATGGAAGCTCATATGATGACGAACGGACATTCAGTCTGTCATACTAATGTTATAATACTAAATTAAAAGAACAGACAAATAACATAGACACATATAACATGTCACAGATGATCACATTAAACAGGTATAGCTACTGTCACTACAATTTCAAGACTAAAGAAAAAATATAAAATTAGAAGAACAAATACACACCAGTAAACAGAGCTTAAAATAGAGCTGCGTTTAAAAGTAAAATGTCTATTTTATTCCTATGGCATTCCTAAGGTAACAGCAGAAGCCGAAGTTCGGCCATTCTGACACCCTTGAGCTTGTTGTCTTAAGCGCTTGCCTTAGTAGCCCGGTGATGCCATGAAATTTCTAAGCACTTGATAACGATGACGTAACTAATATTGACGGGGTAGTAAATCGACGTTTGTTTTGTCGCTGATAATACTTTTAGTTGGTAGTTTATTTCGATTTTTTTTTCGAGGACAATCAAGACGATTCTTTCTTGCCGCGGAATATTATTAAAGCACATGTGGGAGACATCTGGAATATAAGTTGGGTGGATGTAATACGACTTACAATAAATAAAATGATCGAATATACATATTCTTTCAATTGTTCCCTTACTACTGTATTACATTTTGTATAATTATAAGAATACGCTTCTCTGCAATTTTTCATCTATCCTGTATCTTAATAAAGTAAATTTTCAAAAAAAAGTATTAACCGACTTCAATATCAATCAAAAACCCATAAGGCACTAAAAAGCGGAAAATAAATAGTTTATCAAATTAACCAAATTAAATAAAACATATGAATATGTGTGCTACCTAGAGATGTATTGGAAGTCGTCCTCCTGATGGTAAGTGATCACGGCCGCCCATGGACACCTGCGACACGAGAGGAAACACAGATGCGTTGCCGGCCCTTAAGAAAGGAGTAGGCTCGTTTCTTGAAAGTTTTCTTACTTTGTCACGGATCCCATGATCAGAACCTAACCAAATTCTCGTGAAACTATCCTTGAAGTATATCCTTTCCAATAAAAAATGAATCATCGAAATCGGTTAGCGTGATATTGAGCTATTCGTCTATTTGTCGTTTACATAATTAATGCAAATTTAAAACTTATACGGTTTTGCACTGGATGCCGTTGTCGGAACTGGACCAAATTAAAATGGGACCACACGGGAAGTACCAGCTTTCAAATAAAAAAAGAATAATCAAAATCGGTTCACCCAGTCCAAAGTTATGAGGTAACAAACATAAAAAAAAAAAAAATACAGTCGAATTGATAACCTCCTCCTTTTTTTGAAGTCGGTTAAAAATAAAATTTATATTACTTTTTTTTTTTATAATAATACTTCTTTGTAGAACTCTGGTCTTATTTACATGTATTTACTGCCCACAATGCATCCTTTATATGCTTTCACTCTCTTCCCGCCCAAATCCGTCATTGCATATTAATCTTCAAGATTAGTAACGATCAAAAGCCTGAAACATATTTTCATAAAAAGAAGAATCGCATAAAACAGAAGAGACTAATTTATTACGTGAAAACGGCAGTGCTCTAGTCTTTGGAGAGAATTGGGTTGCCAGTAATAAGAAAGATAGAAAAATAAATGATCGAATGTAACATTATAACGCTTTTATATTGTGAGAGTCAATCTATATTTTTATTACTTTATTTGGTGTCTTATATCGTACTGCAACTTATAAGAATATGAATATAGAATAAGAATATAATCAATTATGAATATATTTTTTTTCATACCACAATCGGGGGCAAACAAGCTAGCAATCCGTATAATGGTAAGCGGTCACCGCAACCTACGCCAGAAGTGTAACAGACGGGTTGTCGACCATAATAATGTAACGTAATGAAAGGATGAAATATATTGCTTTAATTGTAACACAAAGTGATTGTCTTATATTGGATGGTAAACAAAGTGTAATCCAAAAATAACCACGACCATTAAGATATTTACAATCATTCAGCAGTTTCCGCTATCATGTCGACCTAAAAGCCTCTCCGCAGCAGAGTTAATGTGATGATTTCATAGCGACCCTAGCACAGCGATTCTGAACCTTTTTTACTCATTACAAATTCGCGACACTCTTACATACTTACATATAAAATGTTTGACAGTACAAAGTGAACAAAAAAGAATAACTAGATAACAGCAGTTGTATATTTTCGATTAGATTTAATTAGTTTTACTTTATTGTTAAAACGCCAGGGACGCAATTTCGCACACTTGACATATATGCGACACACCAACGTGATTGACTACACAGTGATTGAGAACCGCTGCCCTAGCATACAAATATAGTTATATCCTAGTTTTGGAACAGCTGTCTTCGTTGCGAATTGTTATAGATAACAATATTCAACGGTAACCACTTAAAATAATATGAATTAAATGCTTATTTGCTAATTTATTTAAACAAAAAAGATTTATAATTTTAATAAACCTCTGGACTGTCCAAAACCATAACTAAGCTCCATACAAGGGAATGTAGACCTTATAAGGCATCGGTCAATAGACTGTTCGCAGCATAAGTTTAAGCAATACCTGATTTATTACAAAACTATGTAAAATAACAAATAATGTATTGTGAAATCATACTTTTGATATAAAATGTATTTTGAAATATTTTTACATTTATACAAACTTTTTTTTACTAAACGATGAAATTTTTACAATGTCGTGAAATGAAAAAATCAGCCATTTTGAGATCTGGGTCTCAAGAAAATCAACCGAGGGGTTAAAGTTCTCTTAATGCCGTATTTTGCATCCATGGACATTATATACATCGTAGTCTTCGATCAACAATAATAACGTTGATCGAAGATCGTAGTATTAATATAAATAACCCATCTATTGTCTGTCTATTTCGTCAGTGTTATCAATCGACAGTAAAATAGCCACAAATCTTTCGAATTACATAATAGTGTTTATTTATAGCGGGGTTTGGTAGGCACAATAGTGCAATGAATCTTCTGACAGTAAGTCCAGTTCACACGACGCGCGATGGCACTAAATATTATAAAACGAAAGTCCTCGCTGCCACGTCGCGTCTGTCTGTACGCGATACACTCAGAAATTACTTAAGGGATTTCCATGCGGTTTTCGCCAGTAGGTAAAGTGATTCAAGAGGAAGGTTTAGGTATATAATTTGTCAAGGTTTTTTTTATTATCAGGGCGGAATAACGTCCACCGAGCCCGCTAATTTATAAAAATAGCTAATAAAAAAAAGAAATTATTATTAATTATCAAAAGACCTCAGGAAAACTTAATTCTTGAATATATTTAAAGCAATATTTAAAAAATTGGTTGTTTGTAAAGTCGGTTTACGGACGATAATTTTACGTGATAACGTAATAAGAAAACATTGGACAAAAATTGCATACTTTTATGTATTGAATTGAATTATTATCATTGAATTATCATTATTTTATATAATACAAAGAAAGAGTTAATTTCACGTGTAGGTTGTGTGCTGCCGCTGTCTCTATTTTACTCGGACGCATCGGCCGATGGAGTGGAAGAGAGAAAGATGCATTACAAGCCGAACGCTTAGGCCGATCACGCCTCGCTATCGCTTGTTCCGCGTTCTCGCTTGCACGCTTGGCTCAGGGGGAACGTGACAATGAGTCATGCTTATTTGTGCGTGCAGCCGGCGTTCATCGATTTATAAGACGTTATCACGTCAAATAATACATAATATAAATAAAAATACATAATTTTACTCATAATCTCACTATAGCACGAAGTCGCGAGATATTCCTAGTCGTAAAAAGATTATCTAATGTACGTCAGCCAGTTGGCCTCTCTAGTGTCGATATGATATATGAACGTATGTTTGTTTATCAATAACGGAAAAACAGCTGATATCTTTTTGAGTCGCAACAACAATTAGTTTTTTTTAATCACTAGCTGTGCCCCGCAGTTTCACTACCGTTTAATTTTTCGGTCCATATTCATATCCATACACGACTAAATTTGTACTCATCATATTAAATGTACAACATTAATCATTGTGCAACGGTATACAAATTAGTCCAGTAAAAAGTCCATAAAATTATGTTAAATTTTTTGTCTGTCTAAAAAAATTGTTACAACTTCAACGTGACGTTTGCTATTACTAACACAACAATTCGTTCTTCACAACAATTATGCCTACAATAGACATGAAATTTACATAATCTAAAATAATACACGACTTTAAACGTTAAAGCATTTCGAGATCAATCAAATTCCTCAACTTTATTTTCACAATCCAAAATAATAAAAAAACGATTATAAGATCTTTACATGTGAACAAACTCTTAGAGCGTGAGACGCAGGCCCGTACGGGGCGAGGTGGACACGTGCGGAGTTTGGAGGCACGCCAGTCGATTCCCGAACAAAAGTAAGCGGGGTTACCACAAACAAAAAAGGGTTTACAAATTTATTTTTAAATTATATGTATTTGTAATATAGGTAAGGTAAAAACGGTGTAATTATTCAAGTAAACGACAGACTATATTAATTTGTTTCAAATTTGCAGAAACATGCGTCTTTTTCTATGTCTATATTATTTTAAATGATTACACCATACAATTTTTGTATACCCAAACTGATTTATGCAGCGTATTTTGGCCAATTAATTTAATCCAAGCTGAATAATCGTTCGATAATGGTCGATAATAATTATGGAGCAGATGTATTTGAAAAAATTATGAAAAAGTTATTTTGTATCAGAATGTCCAAAACAAAATTCTTAACCAAAATAGAACAGTGTTTCAATTTATTATCTTATTTTCTAACAATTATGTAACTAATATTTTTTATACTTATGTTGTTATCTTTGAATAGCTGACTGATAGCTTGAAAATTATTTTTAAATGTAAATCACTGTAATTCTTTTAAAAACACTCTGTTTTTTTATTAAAATTAATTATTATTAACTTTATTAGGATTATTGGACCGTAAGATGCAAAGAGGATTTATGCCTACATTTCATAGGAATCTGTATTACCGCAATCTTATCTACTGCTGACCATTTTGAATTATGTCCGTCTTGTATTTATCATTGATAAATGTCGACATTACGATTGATCGATAGATTTTTGTCCAACAATAATTGGATAACGTATCATTATTTGAATTCACTTAAATACAACACATGTAACTTAAATTTAGGAATACACAGTGAGAAAGATTATATACTCATATTTTTTTTTATTTGCGTCAGTACCGTACAAAAAAACTTATAAATTTCTATTTCAGATAATTCCTGGACCACAATTCTAAAGTAAATTTGAACAATATATTAGATAAAATTAATAAAAACTCTGTAAAGTAAGTTTACGGATAATAATTTAACGTGATAACGACTCGAACGCATCGGCCGATGGAGTGGAAGAGAGATAGAAATGTCACAAGCCGAACGCTTAGGTCGATCGCGCCTCTCTATCGCTTGTTCTGCGCTCTGGCTTGCATGCTCGGATCGGACGGAACGTGACAATGAGTCATGCTTTTTCATGAGTGCAGCCAGGGTTCATCGATCTAAAAGACGTTATCATGTCAAAAAACATGTGTATAGTTTACAGGCGGTAGAAGTGAAATTTATGTAAGTGGTAGAGCCACGCTGAAACTATTATTCGTTTCAGCATGAATCGATCGGCTTTCCCGGGGTAGTACCACCTGCTCACAGAAAACCGACGTGAAGTAACAGTGCTTTTATTATTGCGTTTCGTTCAGTCAGTGAGAGCACCAAAGGACCACCTTCCCTCCCCCTTCCCGCCAAACACAGGCAGGCAACTGGTGTTGCTAGTGTCTATGGAAGGCGATGAGCACTCAACATCAGGTAACCCGCCTGTTCATTCGGCTCCTATGATATAAAAAAAAACTTTTATAAAGAAAGCGAGAAGCGCAGGTGTCTCACTATTCTCCAATACCCGACGGCAAGCGAGACACTGTTCTAACTCTACCCGACACAGTGTTTGCCGCCACCACTTTTCGTCACATAAAAAGTTAGCGGATCACAATTTCAAAGCGCCCCCATAAGGAACTGTTCAATTATTATCTAAGCTGAATTTTTGTAAGTTGTGCCCGCTCTTCCTTCTGGTCAGCAAAATTCAACAATGTTCTTAATCCTCCTTCCATGCTTACGTAATATAAGTGTTTTTAAACCTGTTCTGGTTAAATATATAACGACCTGGTTAAAAAGATTACACCATAGATTTATTTGGCAATTCACTTTTACATTTCAAATCTAAAATTAGGAAATTAATAATTTCTCGATTTTTTTCCATACTTTTTAAGTCATCAAATAATATTGTATTACTTTTATTTTTTTCTTGTTTCTATTTACTTTTTTAATTGTATCTTCTATATTATTTATTGTCTTCTATATTGTATATTGAATCTGTATAGTATTGTATTGGTAAATGCTGTAATAGACTGCAATTAGTGACATCATTACTTTTAACGATTTCCATGTACGTTATAGCTAAATAAATTATGTTCCTGTTGTCGATTCTTTTCTGATAAATAAATAAATATTGCTGACGTAATCACCGCCCAGATCTTCCCATCCCCTATGTCATCAAAAAATAAGTAAATTAAAGACCCTCACTCCCCATCAGTGCTTACTTAATACTCGAATAGCCCCTAAAGTGTATCACTTATTAAAAAAAAATAATTTCATGTGCCTAGGAAAATGTTATTCAAAAATCGATTGAACCTGGCAACCCCGATATCGGGTTATTAGAACAGCAGAGGGCACACCTGCCTGTTCAGTAATGGAATCACGTAACAACCTACACACAACCAAGGTGACCCTGCAACGAGCCAAAAGGTATCTACTTCTCAAAATGCTCTTTGTTTGACAGGTCGAAGCGGACGCGCGAAACATTATATTTTTTTCTGTTACAAAATTATCGGAAATGAGTTTTTAAAAGGTATCATACATTTTTTTAAACAACACCTGTATTATTAGTGCTAACCCGAAGTGTACCTAATAGTAAAACAACACTTTTAAATAATAATTCTCTTACGTCGATTGATAACGCTCAATGAATACAATCGTTCACTAGAAGGAAAAACAACATGGCCGACCGCAGCACAAAAATGTGCTGCCACGGAAGTTATAAGACAAACTATTATTCCATTTCGTTACACAAACATATGAATAAGCTGATCTTGTCATTAATTTAATTATAAAAATATATATAGAGGAGATAAAATAAAAAAGTTTACACCTACATAGTTAGTATTTATTTATCCACATTAATTTTTTTTCGCGGTAATGTAGGCTTGATTTATTTCTCCAAAACAGTACATTTTTTTCTTGTAAAAAGGTATCTTATATTGTTGTCTGTACCTATGAGACCACGTATTCAAAATTTCATAATAATCGGTTAAGTAATCTCCACCTAGGTTTGACGTGTTTATCATCTTTGACCATGTCGTCATTTAATGTCTGATGAGGTTCTGGTCAGACATTAAAACCTATGAAGTATGAAACATAATTTGTTTCACCAGCATACCTGATACAACCACTTGGATGACAAATAAGGATAAGTTTATGATCACAGAGAAAAACCCGTCGTCAAATTTTCTCACATCAATGAGTAATGTTTTGGTATATGCATACTATAGCCTGGGCAATTGCTTCTTATAACCAAGTCTCTCTGAGCTCAGCGTGTCTTCGGTCACATTGTAGGTTTGAATAGATAAAATTATAGTCAAACACTATACCCAAAATGACTGAATTATTACTCTTTTCAGTTTGTTCACTGGCGAGCTTACTGGTACGGAGCATTTTTTTGTGGAGAGTGGAGCGGAGAGAAGTATTGAGGAAAATACAATGTATGTTTTAGGTAGTTTTTTTTCTAAAATAAAATACCTAAGTTACTTCGTATAGATCAACTATCTGCCAGTGAGAGTCTCGTCAAAATCGATGCAGCTGTTTCGGAGATTAGCCGTAATAAACAGACAAGCAGACAGAGAAAATTAAAAGAAATGTTTTTGTGTTATAAATATTAAATACCGTATATACTTTTTGCATGTCATCTACTAATTCGCACTTGTCTTGATATTACAAACAGAAACTTCAATTTTATTTATTACTTGCTTCTGCCCGCGACTTGGTTCGCGTGGAATTTTTTATTTAAATATCATAGCAGGCAAACGAACAGGCTGGTCATCTGATGTTAAGTGATCACTGCCGTCTACAGACACTAGCAACACCAGGGGACTCGCAAGTGATTTTGCCAGCCTGTATTTTGGAGAGGGGGGAGACAGGGAGGAAGGGAGGAGGGAGGCAATAGGAGGGTTGCCTCCTGCGCTCTCACTAACCGAACGAAACAATGGAAGCACTGTTACTTCACAGAAAACCGTGGAATAGTTACTTTGGGCCAACACTAACACGCAGCGGAAACTCTCAAAAGGAAAAAGAAAGATTTTGAAACATTTACCAATTGGTGCTCCACTCCTATTGGTCTTAGCGTGATGATATATAGTCTATAACGTCCCTCGATAAATAAGCTATCTAACACTAAAATAATTTTTCAATCGGACCAGTAGTTCCAGAGTTAACGCTTTCAACCAAACAAACAAACAAACTCTTCGGCTTTATATCTTAATATATATATTTCTTGTGTGCGTGTGTATGTGACTGAACTCCTCCTAAACGACTGGACCGATTTTGATGAAATTTTTTGTGTGTGTTCGTGGAGATTCGAGAATGGTTTAGATTCACAATTGGACCCGGCAGGTGGCGCTGCGATCGACTTTTAGGATTTTTTTTGTTTTCAAGGCAGGACAACGTCCGCCCGGTCCGCTAGTATTAGTATAGATTCCTACTTACTGCTCTTCTCTCGTAGTTAACTCGAGCCATCATTCAAATTACAATAACTTTTGATAGAGTGGACCGATTTTAATGAAACAAAGACTAAGTTACCCTCGAGGATATGCTTTATGATTTGCTTTGTGAAGTTTTATTGTGAACCCAGTGGTGCGTGTTCATACAAACGGACAGTCAGAAAGTTCTAAAAATGATTTAAATATATTTTATCACTTATTCCTAGACACGTGCAACAATTTTTTTCACGAGAATCGAAAAAGTACAAACACGTTAGATTTACATTCTATTATAGATGTATGCCTTATTATATGTATGTATTATTACTTTTTATGATAAATGTTTATTACTTTACATTTGTTTCACTAAGCGTTCGAGGTTGTGACATTATTAATTGTAACAAATTGATAAAATAATTTTTAAATAAAAAAAAATACAGATACATACATAGCAACAAATATATAGACCTAATAATAGTTCAGATTTTTTTACTTCACATAATTTATAGACGACCCATCAGCAAAATTTACGGTTTTTGAAACAAACACGCTTTGTTATTATAATTACAATATTCTTCTAAGATAACATGTGCGAATCCAATCCAATGCGAATTGGAGGTGTGCAGTCATAACAAACAAGTTGTTTTAATGTACCTATCACCTTTAACTTACGCATCGAGAATAACATAATTAGGGGTGTGCGAATAATTCGAACTTACGAAGTATTCGTTCCGAATCGAATATTTATATTCGATTCGAAACTCGAATCGAATAATTCGAATTTTTTTCAGGGTTTCTTATTTTCAATTTTCGAATAAAAATTTAACAGTCAATTAACTTAATAAATAACTTATAAAAAAATGGATGGTAAAAATATTCATTGCCTTTTTTTACGGCACTTCAAAAAATTACCTGAAATTCATGCGTCTAGACTAGAATACCCCCTTAATTCGCGAATTATTCGAAAACTTTCGAATTATTCGAAATTTTTACGAATTATTCGATTCGAATTTCGAATCGAATATTGATATTCGATTCGATTCGAACGATATTCGCACACCCCTAAACATAATACATTTCTCCTACAGAACAACGTATCACAGCTACGTGATATTGGCTTTACTATAAACAACAGTAACTTGTCAATGTACCAAGAAATACACAGTTATATATATTATGTATTATATGTATAAACTTGTAATAAGAACTGCACTGGTCATTTCCAGAATCACCAC
The DNA here is from genome assembly GCA_036509395.1 of Antheraea yamamai. Lineage (NCBI taxonomy): Eukaryota > Metazoa > Arthropoda > Insecta > Lepidoptera > Saturniidae > Antheraea > Antheraea yamamai. Next base: position 16,942,094 of record AP028442.1, read on the forward strand.
CAGACACCATCGTTCACATGTTGATCCTTGTAGCCTTTTGACATCAAAACAAAAATAAATAAATAAATAAACCTGTCCATGATTGCTGTTGTTTCACTTCATTTGTAAATTAAAAAAAACTCCTATACAAAAGTCGATTTTAGACATTCTAGATGATGAAACTTGACAACGCGTTTCAAGGATCGCCCAAAATTTTAAGCTTTACAGTGCCTCTGAATTTTTTATTAATTCAATATCAATTCAGTTTTTCTATGTACAGGGTCTGCTAATTATGCGCAACAGAGACGCGAGTGGCGCAACTGAGTTCTGAATGCAGTTACTAATTTTTAAGAAAAGCGATAATAAACCTAGACATGGAACGTCTTATAATTTTAATATATTTTAGAGGTGGTAGAGCCACGCTGAAGCTATTACTGGTTTCAGCATGAATGGGTCGGCTCGCATCACCCACAGAAAATCGACATGAAGTAACAGTACTTGCATTGTTGCGTTTCGTTCGGTCAGTGAGAACGCCGAAAGCCCACCTCCCCTTCCCCTCCTCCCTCCTCCCTCCTCCCTCTTCTCTCCCCTACTCCCCCTTCCCCTTTCACCCCTCCCCCAATACATGCTGGCAATGCACTTGAGACTCCCCTGGTGTTGCCTTAACATCCGATGAACCACAGTTTGCCTCCTATGATATAAAAAAAATTAAAACTATTCGAAGCCTTTCTACACCCATACATACTGACGAAATTGCACGGTGCGCCCTGCAAAAAGATCTTCAAAACAAAATTTGATTTCGCGAATCATATACCTGCTCATAATCGGAAACAGTAAGGCTCACCACTGCCGGACACGTGAAGGAGGTTCATAGAGCCGTATGTTTTTTAAATACTTCGACCACAATCTAACCTGATATGGAATGACTGGAATGACTGGTCCAAGGTGGTAAAAACACAAAATCTAGATAAGGACTGACTCTCGGAACACGTGTATAGGTGTTGGAGGTATTGTGGTGACAGATTTTCAACTTGAAGGTGGTAACTAGCCAGGTGTGCTTAGAAAAATCCCTACCACCATACTATGGTGTCATCACAATATTTCCTTTCTCCAAAAACTCCGGTCCATTAAGGATTTGAACTTATGTCTGTCGACGTGGTGTCGAAAACATTAACCATTGAGCCCATTGAGATGACGTTACAATAAACATCAATACGATATTCCGGTGCAGAGTCCGAGGTGACCCAAAAACCTCGAAACCAAAAGGGCAATTCTTAGAAATCACTATTGCCAGAACACTGTAGCCAAAATACAGATTTCCTTGTAAATTGGTAAATGTTCGTAATTTATTATAAACATTCGCTCTGTAGCTGCGACATCTAATTTATTACTACAGTAGCTGTACCCGCAGCTTCGCACGCGTTTTTTTTATTCGATTAAAGAATTATAGAATTGTGAGACTATGTACAATTATAAAAATGCTCTTTAAAAGCTATTGTAAGTACGACACGCACGCCACTTACAGTAACATGTAACGTGTACATCTATACTATAATAAAACTGTAGCAAGATCAAATCTGTACATTAAATATTTTTTGAAAATTTTGATCAGGGTAGACTTTGTTATCGATATAGAAGCCAAAAATAATCTTTTTACAATTTTTGTCTGTCTGTCTGTCTGTCTGTCTGTCTGTCTGTCTGTCTTTCTGTCCCTGTGAACACGCATCACGCTGAAAGTACTGAACCGATTTTAACGAAACTTGACACAATAATAACTAATATTACCAAGGTTACATTTAGGATACTTTTTGTCCCATAAAACGCAAGGGGTTCTCCAGGATAATGAAAGACAAAAAATTGTAGTTAATGTAACTAGACTTTTTTGCGACACCTTAGTACAAGAGCCAGCAATGTTGGAAGAACGAGAATTTTAGAAAAGCTGGTTCTTTAAAATGAAGATATATTATGCCCTTCCAAACAGAATTCAGAATACCTGGTAGCCGGTTAACGTTGTGTTTTTTAATGCGCATCACACCTTTACAGGTTAAAATTTTGGGTTATAAATAATTTAAGGAACATTTTTTTTCAGTAACTTTTAAACGCTATTAAAAACGTGAATTTATCATTGCCAGACAATTTTGTTATTTACAATAATGTGCTCGATGATATTCTTTATAAATAAAATCATTCATTTCAAACCATTTTATTTTTTCCATTGCAAAGAACATATTTAATTTTATTAACCATTATGATATTGAGACTTCACCGTATACACCGTAAACGAAAAACAACGATAAACGTAGACATATGACTCGAGACTGACGTCATCTTGAATACATGCGTCTATAACAGGCGCTTCCACAATTATCGCTATCTTTATCATACATAAAATGGGGTAAAGATATCAATGCAGTTGCAGTATCTAGCTCTGAGTTTCTAAACGTTTTCAAAGCATTCGCCGATTTTAATTGGGGTGTTCATCCATAACATTTAGTTCGTTTATACTTCAATATTACACGCAGTCGAATTGACTATGCCAGCTTTCTTTATGATAGTAGTGCTCAGGTTAACCTCTATAAACTTGTAAAAGTCCAAAACCAAGCCATGAGAATTATCGGGGGTTTCATTAAAAGTACTCCAATCCATGTTATGGAAAGCGAATTGAGCATATGTCCGTTACATCTTAGGAGACAATATTAAGCTGGCAAAATTCTATTTAAATTTAAGTCATTCGAAAAGAACGAACTAACTAATGTATCAGAAGAACTGTCCACCTCTTTCCAATGACTCTATTGGCGTAAAAGAAAAAGACTACTATTTTTTCTCAATATAAAAATACTCCAAGTCACACAAGTATAAAACATGAAATATTCACTTTACACACCTGGGTCGATAACATTGATTTGCACAATATAATTAAAATAAATGTAGATGGTATTTGGAAGCCGAAGCGTCAATATGATGTTAAAATAAAAGATATTTGTCTTCAATATATAAATAAACATTATCAAAATTTTGTTAAAATATACACTGACGGACCTAAAGCTGGTAATTATTTAGGAGCCGCATTTTTTGAGTCAAATTTCAAAACTTTTATGAAATTTCAAATTGATGAAAATATTTCAATTATGCACACTGAATTAATAGCAATTGCAGAGGCCTTATCATTTGCACAATCAATTGAGTCCATTAAGATTGTTATTTTATCCGGTTCAAAAAGTGTTCTTCAACACGTAGCGCGATGTACCTCGACTTTTCGAGGAATACCGATAGCCTACAAACACTATTTTGAAGCAATTACTAGGTTTCAAAGCAAAGAACAAGGTAATTGTTTTACAATGGATCTCTTCTCATATATGCATAACTGGGAATAAAAGAGCTGATCTTTTAGCTAGAGAAGGATCCTCCGAAGGTGCTCCTATTAATATTTTACCAACTTACTTGGATGTATGTTCAGTATTTAAAAATAACTGTTACTCGCATTGGAAGGAATACTTTGATGAGCGTTCTAAAACAAAACGAATATGGTACAGAACGATTCAGCCACGCCCCTTAAGGTCACCATGGATTGATGACAGTGCGATTTGCCATCAGGAAGCAATCACAGGAATAAGATTACGCTCAGAACACATCCCATGTAAAAAGTTCGCCTACCTGATGCGTAAAGTACTATCACCACTCTGCCAGAGTTGTGATCTCATCGACGATGTGCACCACATTCTGACAGAATGTGTTCGAAACGAAGATATTAGATCTCGGCTTAATGCTTCTGGTTCGTTCCACACTGGTTTGTACAATTCGTTATTGTCTGACCCCACTTCGAAAAATGCTAAAGAATTGTACAAAATTAATATAAGCTATTGTTAAGTTTATTGTCATTCTTATTGTTATATAGTTGTATGTCACTTAGGCGATATCGCCGAGAAGGCGACTAAGCCTTCATTAAAAAATAAATAATAATAATATTAAAATTACAGCTATCTTAACATGGTTTGGACATACTTTATTTTATTTACAAAAAAAATAGCATCGGGCACATTATTGTTAATAACAAAAATGTCTGGCAATGATAATTTCATGTTTTAGTAGCGTTTCAAAGTTAGTAAAAAACAAAACATTCAAAAATTATATAAAAATCAATATTTTTGCCTGTAAAGGTGCGATATGCACTAATAAACGCAAAGTTTACCGGTAGCCAGGCGCACTCTGTTCGGAAGTACATAAAGATATATAAAAACTGGCTTATTTTCTTTTTCGAAACCGTTGCTAACTCTTAGACAAATAGTTATAGGCAAGTGACATTTGACGCGTCGTGCTCATATATTTTTAATATTTATATTTTTCTTCAATACAATGGAGTGTGAAAAAGTTTTAATACAAGTTGAAAATAGTTATGATATTATTCAGTGTTTCATTCATCATTATTTTATTTTATGAATACATTTTATCGTTTAATTTATAATTTAACTCTATCAACCTGATATTTTATAACGTAAACTCTACTGACTGTATAATAAACGTCTACAAAAAAGGGAAAGGAACTTCGTTAGAAACTGGGGGGTCCATAGACCTTTAAACCTTTTTTTCACATTACCACCAATATATGTTGGTTGCTACGAACGGGTTGTAGGCTTATTTTAAAAGATTTCTCACATACCATCTGGGTATATGTTTGATTGAGTCCCTTGATAGTTTGGATTCACAATTGGAAACCGATGGTGTGGCTGCAATAAGGTTTTAGTTATATTAAATTCTTTCCCATTTAAAAATACAATTGGCATCAGTGATAACCGATTTGGTGCAGACGAAGTTGCACGGGTCAGCTAGTCTATACTAATATTATAAAGAGGAAAAGTTTGTGAGTTTGTGACGTTGTGACGTTGTAGGGGGTAATCACAGGAACTACTAAACCGATTTCGAAAATTCTTTTACCAATACAAATCCACGTTATTTGAGAGTGTCATAGGCTATATATCATCACGCTAAGACCAATAGAAGCGGAGCAACAATGAAAAATGTTTTAAAATCGGGGTATTTTTTCTTTTGAGAGCTTCCACTGCGTCTTAGCCCAAAATAACTATTCCACGCGTACGAAGTCGCGGGCGGAAGCTATTAACTAATTATATTATCTATACTAATATTATAAAGAGGTAAAGTTTGTGAGGTTGTAGGGGTAATATCTGGAGAGTCGTAGAAAAAATGGTCGAACGAAAACGTTTCTTACGAACGCTGCCTTAACGATGATGATAACGACGATTGAGTTATAGAAGAAAGTTGTAGCTTGATAATGCCTATTACCGCCCAACGAAGTGAGCACGGGTCAGCTAGTTAGATATATAAATACTAACAGCGTGCCAAATGAAGTTTGTCATCAGCAACATATTTGGAACCTTAACCCACAATATAACTACCTCAGTGCTCACTTACACTGTATAAGGAACTAATGAAATAATAACTTAAAATATTATTACAAAGATATACATTTACATTACGTTTAATATACATTGCCATTATAATTAAGACTTTGTGACTATACAAAAAATAAACGCTTGTCTATTCCGTAACAAATTGTATTATAGAACTCTTTACGTAGTACGTTTATAATCTAAGATCTTATTAGGAAGACCTCTATATCAATAAAGTTATTAAAAATTATAATGTCGAATTGTAAACAATAAGCTGATAATTGTTTCTCTAAATGAAATCTTGCTAAATTTCACGTAGACAAAGTTGCGGTTAACAGCTAGTCTAAAATGGAATAACTTAAATTACTTTCTATAAAGTCAGCTGTCTGCCAGTGAACGTCCCGTGAAAATTAGTCAACCAGTTTTGGACATAGCACTGCGGTTAATAGCTAGTATAAATTAAAATAGCCTAAATTACTTTTTATAAGATCAACTATATGTCAGTGAAATTCTCGTGAAGATCGGTCAAACCGTTTTGGAGATAGCACTGCGGGCAAAGCCACGGTTAACAGCTAGTCTAATTTAAAGTAGCTTAAGTAACCCGCTGTAATTTTTTCTATCTGCCAGTGAAATTTCTGTCAAAATCAGTCCAGTCGTTTCGGAGATTACCCGGAACAAACAGACAGACAGGCCGACAAAAATTTTATAAAATTGCATTTTTGATATCAGTCGCGTTTATACTTTCACACCCAATAATTAAAAAAATGTTATTTTGATATTACATACAGACACTTCATTTTTATTATATGTATATTTATCGATTTCGGCATTTTTTTTAATAAGATTGTATCGTTTCAGAATTATAGATTACTAGCTATGCCCGCGGCTTTACTCAGATTACCTATAAAATTAAAGGTAATTACAAAATATTACATGGTTTATTTTAACCTATAAATATTTATTACAGGACCTTTTCATAAAGAATTTATGAACATTACCTAATATTACCTAAATATTTTTTTCCGTTAAAGACTGATTGATATATTTAATTACAATGACGTCATTATTTTATACCGATTGATATAAATATAAAACCTAGATTTTTAGTAATGTCGATGTTTTAAATAATCAATACTAATATTATAAAGAGGTAAAGTTTGTGAGTTTGTGACGTTGTGACGTTGTAGGGGTTAATCTCAGGAAGTACTAGACCGATTTTGAAAATTCTTTTACCAATAGAAAGCCACGTTATTTGTGAACGTCATAGGCTATATATCATCACGCTAAGATCAATAGGAGCAGAGCAACAATGAAGAATGTTTTAAAATCGGGTTTTTTTTCCTTTTGAGAGCGTCCGCTGCGTGCTAGCCCAAAATAACTATTCCACGCGTCCTCCGCGTATTCCAGTCGTTGGCAGAAGCTATTAATCTATACTAATATTACAAAGAGGTAAAGTTTGTGAGTTTGTGACGCTGTAGGGGGTAAATATCTGGGGAGTCGGAGAAAAAATGGTCGAACGAAAACGTTTCTTACGAACGCTGCCTTAACGATGAGAGATATATGATTGAGTTCTAGAAAAAAGTTGTAGCTTGATAATGCCTATTACCGCCCAACGAAGAGGACACGGGTCAGCTAGTTTCTATAATAAACAATGTAGACTATATTATATATAATACTAGCTTTTGCCCGTATTTTCGCCTCGTTAATGTAGAATTTGATCTATCTCTGAAATTTGGAACTGTGTAAGTGTAAAAGGGAATATTTGGTGTCATTTTCTTCTTTATTATAGCCGTGCAAATCAAGATTTTTTTTCTCGAACTGACTACGCTATTGTCCTGGTAAGGTCTTAAAAGCTTCACCTGACTACTAGGCAAATCAATAGTGGAAAGCTCGTGATATATAAGAACGAAGACGAAGATACGTGTACGCATTGTACGCGTTACAAACGTAAAACCGTAGTAATATTATAAACAGACTGTAAACATCAAACCGAATTTTCTATTCATGCAAGTGTTTTAGAGTCGAATCAATATTTTCAGTTATTGTCCCCTGTAAATAAGCTGTGGAAAATTAGTAAGTATCCACTTTTTTTACTTTAATTTTTTGTTTGCATTACTTATCTGCTCAAGTATACGGTCTATTATGTCGTGTTTAGCAAAAAGCGCGGTAACTTCCATAACGTCACGAGCAAACAAATTTTGAAATGCTTTCTGTAGTACCGTGAATACATAATATTAGTTATTGGCAAACGAATTGCCTTCTGTGAACGAATCCTGATAAAAATTAATATCGATGTCGGCATAACGTTTGAAATTTTAATGACTTTCTTGGAACTAGCAGGTTATTTCGCTGAGTTAGAAAAAAAAGAACAGTCGATTCTTTCTAAGAAGTACACTGATACGTTAGAAAAAATTTTTAGTAACTTTTTTGTATATTATACTGTAGTGTATATACTTGTATATAGATTGTACATGCGATTTCGTTGTTGATCTTATTGATTTTTCATATGAATATGTGTTTTATCTACGTTACATGTGGATTCTATTTTATTTCTTACCCTATATAATCTATACGAATATTATAAAGGTAAAAAGTTTATTTGCTTAAAGGCGCTTATCTCAGAAACTAGTCTACTAACTAGGTCTGATTTGAAAAAATATTTCAGTGTTAGATAGCTCATTTATCGAGGAAGGCTAAGACCATTAGTAGCGGGGAATGTTTCAAAATCAGGGTTCTTTTTAGCGTTAGCCCAAAGTAACAATTCCACGCGGGCAGAAGGTAGTATATTTATAATCCCAATTAACTCGTCCGGAATGGAATCCTCGAGCACGCTGCTAGCGCGATACAGCAACACTGAAAATGTTCAAACACAGGTTAGTACACATATGTTGAGAGGCGTTTTCCCTTAGTTTTCGAACTAGGTTAGCTTAGTTTAGCAGAGTTGTTACATACAAAATATATATTTGAGTTTGTGAGGCGCACATGCTGGTACACCTGTGTGCCTCACTAATTCTTAGGTAGCTTAGTAAGATTCTCGTTGTTGCATCCAAGGCAGCAGCCCAAGTCGAGGTTCGTAAACATCGTTCCCTTCACCGTCAGCCGATAGTGTTACCGATTTAAATTAGTAAATGTAAGTGAATTCTGCTGAAAAAAACGCATTGGTACATACCATGTGGCCACCGAATAGATATTCCACCGGTAAAAATACTTGACCAGCACGACTGCATCTATCAGTAAGAGTATCTAGAACATTGATTCAGCCGTTTCAAAAATTAACTGACAAATAATAAAGACTTCGATTTTATTCATATATATTTTACTGTCTTTCATTTATTATCATTTAATTGAGTGTTCTATAAAATAAAAGTTATTCGTTAAGTATTCGTTAGCTTTATATATTTATAGATTTTGAACAGAATTAAAAGATTTTGAATAAATTAATAATATAAAAAATGTTAATAATTAATTGACAGTTAATAACAAATTTAAAAATGATTAATGAATCAGGTAATTTGAAACAGAAACCTTTAAATTCTGAACATTTTCCTCTATCCCTGTTTATAAGGTAACTCAGTATTAAAACCCATATTACCTAAAGGAGATTCCAAGGCTTTGTTACTAATGAATACATTAAAAACCATGTGGCACCAATAAATTTGCTCGCGTAATAACATTTTCCTTTTTTGCTACACCTGATATAAGGATAAAATATATCCTGTGGTTTGGCCTAACTGTTGATAGAATTATGGAGCAGTTCATCAAATACTAGCTATAAGTAAACTATAATACATACATAAAAGTAATGGCCGGAAACAGAACATAGAATAAAATTAAACTGTAAAATAACTTGAATTTTAGTTTTTTTTAGGCTTGAAACTTGTATGCTTACTCTCTCTTTCTTATTCACAGTCATCATATTTAATTTTTACTTAGCTTTAAAACATAACTTAAAACTGTTGCAATTAAAATATCTCATATGTTAAAATCTATCAAACTGCTTTGTTTCAAAATTCAAATCAAAATGTTTTGTTATTTAACAAAGCATGCAAAAAATATATAGTGCACTCTGGTAATCTTATTGGCCGCTCCGAGGTCTAACTTGCGCTTGCGTATAACATAGTCAAGAGTTTAACACAGAACAAAGTTCAAATCATTACATAGTATAAAACAAAGTCCCCTACCGCGTCTGTCTGTCTATCTATTCGCGATAAACTCAAGAACTACTGAACGGATTTTCTTGCGGTTTTCACCAGTAGATAGAGTGATTCATGAGGAAGGTTTTAGTATAAAATTTGTGAAGGATTTTTTTATAGTCAGGGCGGGACAACGTCTGCCGGGCCCGCTAGTATTATTATAAAAATCTGAAATTGACAGTTATTTATTCTTAAGTGGTCTCGATAATATACATATTCATCATGTTACCATTATTCCACTTAAGTAGGGTCGGCACAACATGTTTTCCTTTTCCACTCTCCCCTGTCAGATGTCATCTCAGTATTCACACCTTCTACACACATCAATTTTCACACAATCTATTCATACATTTTTTGGTCTTCCTCCACTCCTATATCCGTCTACCTTCACACTTAAAACTTTTCTATTTATATGGCATTCATCTCTCCTCATTACATGCCTGTACCATGCTTACCTATTACTCCTCGACTTCTCTTGCATTGGTGTTATTTTCAAACTTCTTCTGATATACCCATTCTATTTACACCACACACATTAACATTCGTATCTCTGTCACATGTAGTCTACTCTAATCCTTCTCTATTATGTCTATATCTATATATATATATCTATTCTCTATTACTAGCGGAACCGTCGGACGTTATACTGCGTTGATAATAAAAAATCCCTTGACAAATGATATACTTACACCTTCCTTATGAATCACTTTATCTACTGATGAAAACCGCAAGAAAATCTGTTCAGTAGTTTTTGAGTTTATCGCGAACAGACAGACAGACAGACAGACGTGGCAGAGGACTTTCTTTTATGCTATGTAATGATTTGTGTTCTGCCTAATATTTAGAACGGTCAAAAAGTTTAGCGTGAACAATATATAGGTACTTCACAAACGTCACCTGCCTTTTATGCATTAAGGTATATTAAACTTTGTACTTTGCGGTACAAATAAAGGGCATTTACAACTGCGTCCTCTATTCGTATTTCTACGTACAACTTACAATTGTTTCCGTTTTTTTCTGTGTAACCGCGAGTGAGTCACTTCGTGCCGCCTCACGCACCGGCCGTCCGGCCCGTTCGGTCACAAAACGAACGGGCACCTTACATCCATTGGAACTGTTCCAATAAAACCTCTCTCATTGTTTCTATCATTACTCTGTTTACTCATCTGCGCAAACTCAAGTAATAAAGTGTAGCGAATCATTATAATTGGTATTTATATAAAAAATTACAATTGAAACGATTAAGAAAAAAAATAACATTTCATTTTAGGTCCGTAATTTTTATAAAACTAGCTGACTCTCGCTACTTCGTCTGAGCTAAGTCGGTTATTAACGGAAAGCGGATTTAGTTACTTGCTTTTATAAGAATTTGCAGAGTGTACGTGAAACCTGTATCCAAACTTAATCTTGTAAAATTTATTTAACTTTTGACATAAAAACCATGTTTTTACCCGAAATATTAAACTTAGATATAAACGCGTCGCGGACTTTATTGTAAAGGTACCTAAAAGTAATCAATACGTTTTTTGTAGATTTCATTCCTTGTTTTTAAACCGTTCAAGCAGCGCACGCCATATTATAGGTACATTTCTTTTCATATTATAGGGGCAAACAATCTGGCGGGTCAGCCTATGGTAAGTGATCACCGCCGTCCATAGACACTAGCAACACCAGGGGAGTTGCGTTGCCGTTGCGTTGCACATATAATATTTACCGATTTTAATTGCATATATTGTAATTATTTATTGAAAATATATATATTTACTAGAATAAAAAGTTGCCTATAACACTCAGGGACAATATACCTTTCTAAAAGTGAGAGAATTTCCAAAATTGGATCAGTAGTACCGGAGATTACCCCAAATATCCGAACTCACATACTTTACCTCTTTATAATGTTAGTATAAATTATTCTATAAAAAATATTACATAGTATTGTTTATGTAAAAAGCGCAAGCAAACGAACAAAAACACGTCCTTTGTAAAGGACAGCAAAAGCTACCATCGTATAGGGTTCGCCCTGAAACGGTATCCTCAGACCAGAAAGGTGTGAGGCAAAAGTGACGTCACGACAAGTTTTATATTACCACCGTTAACCCCTCGGCTGTTTTTTTAAGACGCAGGTCTTAAAATCGTGAAAGAGTATTTTTAAATTTTGACCCAATTTGTCTGCTGACCCCTGAATCATAAGGTCTACATTCATTTGTATTGATTATATGACTAAGCCGAAACCATCATGGTTTTCAATAGACCACAGGCGCACTTAACAGAAAAACAAATCCGAGAAAACAGTTTTGGGTGGGATGTTAGTCTGTCATACAGTGAATTGTATATTATTTCATAATCTTGCGTTATTTGAGTCGATATTCTGTAATATTGGTGATGTTTTACGTACAGTTATCGTGCACGAGTGAAGAGCATGGGAAATAGTTCCACTGAACATGAATTCAGAGATGCCACAAATACTCCTTAGAAATGTCTAACAAGGGAGCCACCGCGCCGTTTTGTTAGAACATTGATATGGTCACAAGAAACCTGTAATATTATACTGGGCGATTAGTTGTCAAAAAAAAAATTGAGAAATCTGTAGGCTGCACCTTTAGCTAAATGAGTCTAACTTGTAATGTAATTATGTGTAATGTGACATGGTCATAGGCCGCAACAAACAAAATTAATTGATACACCATTTTCGCATAATCCTGAACACCTACACATAACTCTAAATATTGTAAAAAAACGCAGATTGGCCTCTGTTTCTATGGACGATGTTATAGTTGGCAACACTTATCTTAACGGCAGCATTGCGAGAATATATAGAACCGCGTCGTAAAATTACGAAATCTAATCTAATCGTTAGTACGTGTTTTTTTAACAATAAACACGTGGAAGTTTTCCATCGTCGTTCCCAGTATTTAATATTCTCTATTGTTATAATTTTAATACATCGTTACAGCCAGATTAATCCTCTCAATATACAAAAATCCAGTGTCATGATGTTTGTCCGCAATGAAATCCGAAACTACTCAACCGATCTTCATGAAAGTTGGCATTTATGTATAATTTGGTCCAACTTGAGATATAGGATAATTTATATTTCGATTAATGACCTCAATATTTTTATTTAATAATTAAATCGTTGTCAATGTTGATTTTTTTTTTTAACTTTATTTTTGGCAACCAATCTTTTAGATTATTACTGCCATTGTCGAGTGAGTATCGATATTACAAGTTTCTTGATATAATAACAATGAACTTATAAGATGGTGGCCATCTTGTTAGAACTTTCCATGGAGTTTTTGTGGCATCTCAGAATTCATGGTCCGTGGTATTATTATTATTATTATTTTTTATATTATAGGAGGCAAACGAACAGACGGGTCACCCGATGGTAAGTGATCACCGCCGTCCATAGACACTAGCAACACCAGGGGAGTCACAAGTGCGTTGCCGGCCTTTTATAGAAGTATACGCTCGTTTCTTGAAGGTTTGCATTTCATAATTGTTTAGAAATACCGCCGCTGGTAGTCGATTCCACAAGGTTGAAGTATGACGCAGAAACGACCTTGAAAACCTCACCGTGGAAGACCTCCACTCATCCAGGTGGTGTGGATGAAATTTTAGTTTTTGGCGCGTAATACGATGGTGGAAATTAGCGGCAGGTATAAGTCCAAACAACTCCTCTGAACACTCACCGTGGTAAATGCGATAAAGAACGCAAAGAGACGCGATGTCTGGACGCAGTGCCAATGAGTCGAGCCGATCGGATATTACCTCGTCGCCGACGATTCGAGCCGCTCTACGCTGGATGCGGTCAAACGGAAGCAGCTGATATTGAGGCGCTCCAGCCCAAAGGTGAGAACAGTATTCCATGTGTGGGCGGACTTGCGCTTTATAAAGTAGTAAACGATGTTCTGGTGTGAAATACTGTCTTGCCCTATTAAGGACACCTAGTTTTTTGGAAGCCAAAATGCTTTGCTTTCCAAATGACCGCCAAACTGAACGTCGCTTGATATGTCAACGCCGAGGATACTGGGCTTGGCGACTAAGGGGACTCCCTGAAAGCTAGGCACTACGTCAAACTTTGCCTTTTTCGCGGTAAAGGCGCAAACTTGTGTCTTTGTGGGGTTAAAATGGACCAAGTTTTGTCTACCCCAATGCGAGACGTGTTCAAGTGACGTCTCCATTTGAGGCACAAGTTGATTCCGGAACTCAACAACGCGTTCCCGGGAAATATTAGCATGGCCAGTGTATTATTCAATGAAACCAACAGATAACCCTACAACTATCTTATTAGTTATCAAAAAAATAACATAATATGTGCCAATAAGAAAATCAACATGTTCACAAAGACAACAAATACAGTCTCCATCAATCGTTTTAGTCGTTAACTCGGGCTTGCTCATAATATACTTGAGATTTCAATACAAAACAAAATTCAAATATTATTATAGGAATCTAAAATAAGCATTTATTTATCCTTAAGTTGCCTCGATGTAATACGTATTTATTCCGATATTTGTGTTATGTGAAAGTATATTCAGAGTAGACAAAAAGTTTGGCAACGACAGAAAGAAAGAAAAAGAAATATACATTTGTTTAGCACATACAACACATATTGACAAGCATAAAATAACAAAATAAAATAATTCAAATGAGATAAGTGTTGCATGGTGTGAAAAAGGTCTTTGTCTCAGCATTAGCTGCAGGTTTGCAAGCGTTGCAGCGCTGATTTTCAAACAAGACAGCAGTATTATAAGCATTTGCGGGGTGGTAGGGTGTCTGTACCCGACTGGATCGCGACCACCGTACACCAGGTGGAACACCCGCCATAGTGGCACGTTTGGGCGTGTCGCGTTCCGGGATCAGCCGGTGTATATCCAGCAACCAGGGGGGGGGGGGGGCTGTCCCTAACTGGGACGCTTTCAGGCCGGCATGACAGCGGCGACCGGCGATGGATAGTATGTCTTTCGGCGGTCGCCATTGTTTTTGGGTTGTACTGTGCTTACCATCAGGCACAGTACAGTCACTTTGCCGAGCTACAATAAAAAAAAAAAAAAGCACATGGATGAAATTTCAAACACACATGCGAACTTACACTGAACTGTTCTAATCTAGGTAGTTATAGGCTTTGAATTATCGATGGTATTGAGATAAAAACTATTTAAATTAAATATTAAAGCTCCTTAATATCTACTAAATATAAGAAAATAAAAAAAAGAAAATCGCTTGAGAAACATACGAGGAAAACGTTCTGAACTGTTTTGTCTGCCTATTTATATGTAGACTCGTAAAGCATTGACGTATTTATTATCATCTTACATTGTTACAAGAACTATTTCAAAGTAATAATGTTGAAGATATGATGCACAAGTAATGTCTCGCATAAATTATATAACCAATCGGCTTCCTTATTACGTATAATAATAAACTTTATTTATTCTACGATTTCAACTTGGAAATAATAAATAATACAAATCTATGAAATTGTAGATAGTCGTGGCTCTTTCTTGTTCCTATATAAGTCTCCTTCGAATGTCTCAATTCGGCTTTGTTTTTTTTTTTTTTTTTTTTGTTTTTGTTTTTTTTTTTGTGAACTCTATCCAGCTTCTGCCGGTTCCATTGTGTATTTCATCACCACAGTGGTCTGATTCTGGTCAAGATTTTAAATTAAAATCTGTGGTGACGACATACGCAATGTAACTGGCAGAAACAGGATAGAGTTATAATAAGAGTAAAATTACGAAATAAGGACAAAATTATTTCGTATATCGCAAAAGTAATGCGATAGCAGAAGTGATTAAACTTCAGCTTCAATATGACAAATTTAGATTATGTACCCGACTCTTTTTTAATTGTAGCACGATAAAGTGGCAGCAACTTGCCTTATAGCAAGGAATATACATAATAACAACGCGAGCAACTAAATATCTACAATCCAGAGTTTTCGGTGGAATCTTAATCTGTCCACATACTATTTATATTTTATGCATAATCTTGTTTTATTTGACTATACCTCTATTTGTAATATTGGGGGTGTTTTACGTTATATAGTTCGGTTATTGTGTACAAGTGAAGAGGAAGCGAAATAATACCACGGAACATGAAATCTGAAATGCCACAGACTCCATTGAAATTTCTAACAAGAGAGCCACCATCTTGTTACAACATTGAGTATATCAGAAGCCACATACTCTAGAATTGGCAATTATGATATGAAGTCTGACTTGGCTGCATGGTTTAGATACCTTTGCTTTTCCTTAGAATGAAAAAAAAATCTACAATCCATCGTCAATCACCTCTTGCATACTAGCCTGAAACCATTGTGACGAGCCTATTATCATGTATATGGTCGTAGCAATCCTGTCGTGTACAGACACCACTTGATAATTAAATACACACCGGCTAATTCTTGAACACAACACGCCTAAAAATACCACTATTCGTAATTCAATGGAGCATATTAGTTCCTATTTTTTACTGACTTAAAACTATATGTCAAACATTTAGATTTTTTCCACAGATAAATAACTGTAGAACTATTTTATACCCTTTTTTTCTATCCGGTAATATTCGAAAACTCTGTTGTGGAGTTTTTGGCGGGATCTTGGAATGCCATGTAGTGGTCTTTATATTTTATCCATAATCTTGTGTTATTTGGCTCTATATTGTGTAATGTTGGTGGTGCTTTACGTAATATAGTTTGGTTATTGTGCACAAGTGAAGTGGATCGGAAATAATACCACGGAGCATGGATTCTGACTTGCCACAAAAACTCCCAGGAAAGTTCTAACAAGACGGCCACCATCTTGTTAGTTCATTCAAATTATGTCAATAAACTTGCAATATTGTTACTCACTTGACAATGGCAGTAATAGTCTACTAGAAGACTGGTTGCCAAAAATAAAATAGAAGAAGAAGAAGAACTCTGTTGTGGTGTTTTATGCGTCTACGAATTTTCCTGTTTTGGGGTATATTATGTTTACGGATATTTTATTTCAACACATTGGCAACCCTAATCAAACAGGCTTGTAATAACAACACCAAGGCTGAAAGTATACACATGTACAATCTACAAACGGGCTTCTGTTAGTAAATATTGCGTTGTTTTAATTTTAACAATGCGTAGGTTTTGCTACTAGGCGAATATTAAAACAGACTCAAGTCGCAATGAAATTATATATTTTCATATCTTCTGTAAATGGACACTCGGATTTTCGTTTAAAGCTCATAGGGATATAATTTCTTACGCGAGTTTTTTAAATATTTGTAAAATATGATCTAATCTATAATCTATTTTTCAATAAAAAATATATTAAGTAAGTAGCATCTGTTATTCCATCATGTGTTATAATGACACTAATTTGAACTAATTTCTTGTAGATAAAATTTTGTTTACCTTTTAAAAACATGCGAGTTTGTATATATTCTCTTACTTATAAATAAATAGTTTCCAACTAAAAATGAGAAAATATTTTTCATAAAGTTACGAACCGACTAATTTTGTAGTAAACTTTAAATGCGAGTTCTATGAAACATGTAGGTTATATATATCACACCATAATACAACAATAACAGTCCACGAATCCCAGGGATTGACCTTCAAATTGGTGGTGATCCTGCAAACAAAGGCCAGAAGGATGCAAATCCACGATAGTGTTTAACACGCTATAGTGGCAATATCCAGACACACCGACGTGACTGATGATGCAGTTAGTAGGGTTCATCCATCGGGCCATGGACGCTCCGGCGCGGCATATTGTGGATTATAACCTAAAGATGGCGATAAAGGACCAAGATGAAACCACCATAAAGGCAATAACGTCTTTAAAAAAAAATCCGTCATAAAATAGTTAAATGAAATCATAAAAATAAAGAAATAAATATATAAAAAAATAATAATAATAATAAAAACACCCAATAGTCGCTCACAGATACGATTTTTAACTTGCACATTAAATAAAAAAGGTGCGAACCGAGAGTCTGCAGAAAAAAAAATACAACAATAACTAATTAATCTAGTAGTATGGAATTTGCCACCATAATTTCAGATAAAATGGTGGTTATTGTCAAACTTCACACTGTAGCATAATATGTATAACTAACTTATTTACACAATAAAGGAAAAACTACCTAATATATATTCTAAATCATTTTAGAATAAATACCTAAATTTATAGTTGTTATATTAATTATGATTCTATGAGGTAAACATCCCATAAACAACCTTATTTCGATCTACTTCATTTCGTATTTTTTTTTTTTTTTTTTTTTTTATTGTAGCTCGGCAAAGTGACTGTACTGTGCCTGATGGTAAGCACAGTACAATCCAAAAACAATGGCGACCACCGAAAGACATACTATCTATCGCCGGTCGCCGCTGTCATGCCGGCCTGAAAGCGACCCAGTCAGGGACAGTCTCCCCCCCCCCGGTTGCTGGATATACACCGGCTGATCCCGGAACGCGACACGCCCAAACGTGTCACTATAGCGGGTGTTCCACCTGGTGTACGGTGGTCGCGATCCAGTCGGGTACAGACACCCTACCACCCCGCTAATCGTAAATCGTAAATCGTATACTAATTATTTAGTTTAGCATTGAAAATACTATACTCCCAGACAAGCTTCATCCACAGGAATATTCTTTTCCATATTCCCCGGGAACTTCGCGTCTTGCCTGCATTTAAATTAGGTTACCCTTTATTGTCATTTTATAATATCGTTTTATCAGTTTGGCTTAGGCCATATTGGAAAGCTTAAAGACGTGTAGCATAGACTTCATCAGGTCGAGTTCTACATTTATATGAAAACTAAGTTCAAGTTGATTCAGTTATACGCGTTCTTAGATTTATACTTTACGACATTGTTAAAAACAGATAAAACTCGGACTTTGCAGTACCCTTTTCTCAGCGATAAAATCCCTCTTACCTCTTTCAGGATTAAAATTGTAAATCAATTAATGATCAAAGATTAAAACATCAAAATTAATCACTTCACAAAATTTAGGTTATAATAAGTCATAACTGTTGCTTATGTAACATCAAAGCGCTAATAATCGATCAAACTTGTCAACGTTTACAATTTTGTACACTATACATACAAATATGTAACATTTACTTCACCTGTTTTGTAAATACTTAGTCACGTGATGACGAAGTATACTTACATTATGCAATACCCGATAATCATTTCATTTGTTACATATTCATTTAGGTTTCAATGTCAACGTTGTTTACTTGCCAAAGCGACTAAAATGACCGGTAAATCGAATTTCATCTTGATTTCCTGATTAATTGGCAATTTCACTCTTGTTTACATCGAACCAAGAGAATGTATATTAGAAGTACAGCTGTTCGTAGTTGAAATTATGCATATTCAACGTTCCGAGTTATAAGCAATATATGCGATGTCAAATTAAGTTTTAACGGCAAATATAATGTGTATTTTTAAATGCCGTGATATATACATGTCCTTGACATATAACTCTTTATTATGATTGTTGTTAATGTCTGTTTGGATCTCCGTTTAGGTAGGTTTTGTAATGAATCTCATTGGTTTAGAACTTTAGGAGATACAATTTATTCATATGCTATTAGTTTGGTGAGGTGGTGAAATTAAAAGAAAATATTAAATGGTATAATAATCTTTATAATTTATTTTTCTTTTCATTATTATTAATTTTTTTCATCATACAATATGTATTCAGTATAAAACAATATTCTTTGTTAAATTTATAGAAATATATTATTATAGTATAACTGTTCTTTATTATTTATAAACTTACATATTATTGTTAACATTCTGAAGAATCTGTTTGTATAAAAAATAATACAAAGAAGACGGACGCCAATCGAGTTTCGCGTCACAACATGCGAGATTACCAGAACTCGCCCGTCTCTATCTAATAACAATTCAACTTGTTAATTGATATTAAAAATTATCTGACAATATAAACCTATAGAAGACAATGGTACAGAACAATTCACTGCACATTTATGGTAACAAAAACATTATTAAAACATAGGCTTTAGTTTGTTTTTTTTACAAAGCGTAGGCACTCGAGATTTCTACTTCACCTATAAGTAAACATTCTCACTAATAAATACTTACATCTCGCAATCATTCGACACATTCACTCTCTGACAGTCAATCAATAACTCTCTCAGATAACTAGGCCTATAGGACGGTCTCTTATTCCCGGCCGGGGTTACAAAAGGTCACGTCTCATACGTTAAAGCACCGGTTCAGTTCAAATAAAATTATATTCACCAAATTGGGAAAAATACTTTGCGCAAAGCACTCTCTTATACAAACAAGGCACACTCGCGACCAGTTTCACACAAGCGTGTAACTTCAAATTTTGCCTGGAAACATTCATGCATAGCGAACGATAACAGTCGCCGTCAAAACGACATCGTTCCAATCAAAAACTTAACCTTGTGCAACAAAACGTGATTCGGAACGTCCGACTGTTGAACACATGGCCACCATTCCGCGAGGGCGGCACAGGCGGAATTTTAATTAGCAGAACATCCGCTCGTGACTTGCTTCCACGCGACGTTGCCATTTCTACAACGCGCCTATCTCTTTCGCACTAACAGCGTTTCAGGCCTGTCAATGCCTTGTCCTCTCTGTCTATACAATACATTTCGTCCAAACTGAAAATAATTATTATAATAAGATTCTTTTAAACACAAGTTAAACATAACAATAGAAGGCACCTTTTTTAAACAATGGAAAACCCAGTTCAGCGTGTCGCATACGGCAACATCGCTGAAACGGGAAATTCACCGTAAAACTGGCAACGTCGCTTCAACCTCGTTCAGCCAAGTCTGCAAACGAATGACGTAGCACGATTATCCTTTCTAGTTTCTACATAATTCTAAACAAAATGAGACAACGCAATACTGATACGAACAAAACAATATCTCAAACTTACAATGGAAGCTAAAGCTTTCGTTGTGACTCGCGCTAAGTACTTCCTATTTACACCGATAATATAATCAATAATACTCGAGCGGAGGTTCTGCCGCGACTCCGACGTTCACTGGCGACCGATAAACTTAACGAATACACCCACAGCATGAACGTGGCGAATTAACACCTTAAACACTATAATTTATTAACTATATATTACATAGTAAAATTAAGATCACAAATCGCTTTGTATACTGCGTCCTAGCGGGCGCGACTAGCTTGGAATGTGGTGGAGATACGGCGGCGGCGCGATCAAAAGTGCGACTCAATGTGACAGCCACCCTTCGAGTGCTCCAGCACTTGCTCCTTCAGCCTGTGCACGTGATCTTTCAGCTTCACCAACATCTGCGCGAGCTCCGCGTTCTCACCCTTCAAGATTTTTACTTTATCCTCCAGTTTTGAGATACGTTCGAGTTTGCGACGTCTACATTTTGAGGCCGCGACTCGATTCCTTTGCCGTTTGCGTTCGAGTTTGATTCTCTCTTGCGTGTCCATGTCGATGGGGGAGAGTGGCGGCGTGCTGGCTGCACTGGGAACTGTTTGAGGTTCGTCTTTTACGATAGGCGTCGGGTATCGCTCTAGCGGGCGGTCGAGGTCGGCGTACACTCGCCGTCCGATCGGCATTACGGTTTCACTGTGGTGTAGCTTGTCCAGTGCCTCGACGAATGGCCGCGCGTACATTTCCTGTTCCTCGGTAGGCGCAACGGCCGGGAACAAGACCGGCCCACCGGGAGTGGGGGTCGCAGTCGTCACCAAACCGTTCTGGACGATAAGCTTCTCCAGTTCGGGGGATCCAAGCTTCAACATCTGCAGGTCGGGTGAGGAGAGCACCGGGGCCGCGAGCCGCGACCGTTTCCCGCCCCGCCCCACGTCTAACGTGAGAGGCCGTTTGAGGTTCTCAATAGGGCCGCTGAGGGGATACTGCTCGTCGTAGAAAGTGGTCTCCATGCCGTGGCCGGAGTGTCGAACCATGTGTTTGCACCGAGAGCTTCGGTATCACTAAACTCACTGCGCGAAATAAAACTTTTCCGTGCGACGTCGCGCGTCCGCAACAGTCGGCGTTCCACTTGTTTCTAAACATTGTTAAGAGACAACCACTGCTTTTATGCCGTGACTCAGATAAGCTATTTTTAGAAATGTCGTGATGAGGACGGCCTACTATTGGTTGAATATGACGTGATATAATATAACACTATTACAGGATTGGTTGTTTTGTTCGTAGCGTAGCGCGAGGCCGCAGCGGGCTGTTTACGACTTCGTGCGATTACCGAGAATCGACGACTGCGTTTCCATTGTACTGGGAATTATTATAATAATTAAATTACATTATAATACTTCCATTAAACGTACACGAAAGCATTTTCACTTATACTTATTTCTGAAATTAATTTGTTAATTATAGGTAATTAACTATTGTGTTTTTGTAGATATATATATCATTTTATGCATTTTATGAAATTAAGAAACATTAAAATTAAATAAATTTTCATAAGGATTTGAAACGAAACTTATATTCATTAAAGATATATCAATTCTCAGTAAAACAACGAACATATTTTTAATTTCATGAATTTATTTTATACAATATTTGCCGAATCTCTTTTAATCCTAGGAAAATCGAGTTATCCTGATCAATGTGACGAAAACTAAAAATAGGTTAATTGATAGCATTTACCACAACCGATGCTATTTAGGCTGAATTTTCAACAATAGCTTAAACGTAATACAACATGTTATAGCACCGAAACAAGGACTAGTTTTGAATTTTGAGTAGCACCAGAACCAAAAATATCCTAGTGAGAAGTAGAAGTAACTGGACTTCGTGAACAAACAAGCATTTGACAATAAATACACTTTATACAATGCACCTATACCCAGAGATGTTACTCATAGGTTTCAACTCATACGAATCAACACTTACAAACAACAGCGTTTTTATGTAATTTAGTAATTTTCCTATATCGATTTACCATATGAAATTACAGCAAAAATTGTATAGTTAAGATTAAATTTGGAATCACTATCTTTATAAACAATATTGTAAACTAACCTGATATTATTGGAAATATCGTTTTATTACAAATAATCCACTGCGACAAGAGAAATGAAAAACATAAGAAGTTGGTGTAATATTTTGAAATGAATATTTTACTTATTATAAATATATTCTATGATAATCCAGGAGCGTTCGGTTAAAGTAATATCATTTTCACAGAATGATTACAATAAAAAAACACTGATTAATGGTTAATACGTAACCAATTTATTGTTTTACTTGTAGGGTTCGATTAAAGGTTAAGAAACACAATACTCAGTGTATCAATTACATTCCATGAAGTTTTATTTTAGATCTAACTAAAGACAGGAACAATAAAACCTATACTGTAATGATATTATCGACCACTACTTTTTCTATTGAAATATAGATAAACGTCTTCCTTATTAGGAGCACGTTCAAAAACGCACCAGATAAGATTACGCTTAATTATCTTGACTTTTAAGCTGATTATGACATCATTGTTGTTTATGGCTTGTGTTTGACATGTGTTGATTATTTGAATATCAGAGATGGATCAATTTGGAAATATAAAAAGGTCAGACGCGAGGTCAAATCGTATAAATTAACAACATTCAATATACAAATTATCGTGACTGAACAACGGAAACAAACTAATTTGGGCGAGGCGCGGAGGCGGGGTAGCCGCGCTCGCCCGATGCAAGAAAATATATACGAGCGACGTGCAGGGGGAAGCGGTACGATAGCAGTCGCACGAGTGCGAGCGAGCACATCGATAATTATCTCTCGCTCGGCGCACAAGATAATTCCACAACTAAATAGAAGGAAAATAAAAATGCACCTTAAAATTGTTACTTCGTTTTATGAGGACTCTATTGTTTGCTTTTGTGTTATTGTAATATTGACCTTCATTTCTTTTTGTGTAACGATTACTTTTTTTGTTGCAATTTCTAGAAGCGATATGCACCGTATGGGGCATTACAATGGGACATTACGATAATTATTATGTGTTTTATTTTGAATATTAGATAAGAATTACTATGCAATATTCTCTATAGGTTATTTTGCTTTGCAATAAGACCTAGTTTGTAGTGTCAACAAGTCAGAACATACACAACTTACTTATACGTGGATGGATATTAAACATTCGCAAGCACGAATTAATAAATGTGGTTATTACATAAAAGTCTAGCTATAGGATCAAGAGAATTGAATGCGCGTATATTGTTTTACAGAGTAGAGTAACGCGATACTATCAAAAATCTGTGATAAAACAATTAAATATTTCTTAGTTCTGATTGAAAGTTATTATTATTATAATAAATATGTTATTTACAATGAATATTATACGTACCTTTTTATTTTTAATATAATTGATTATTTACATGAAAGGAAACAGGACTAAAAAAGTCTTAATGTATGCTGATAGCCCGTTATTAAGTAGGTACTAAATCTACTAAAAAGTTTTTATGAAAAATCAGAAATTTAATTCACTTTAGTTCGTAGGCGCCAAGAAATGTCTTTATACTGTGAACAATGCCAGCGACGCTATAAGAAAATACTATTTTTTTAATAATATAATATAACGATTGTTATTTCGTAGAAAAAATTACGCTTACAGCCAAGCCGTTCGAATCTGGCGGAGTTTTTTTCTACAAACGTACGATCTGTAAGTGAATGAAAAAATAAGGAAGAAAATTGGGATATTTACAATAAAAAAAACTACAGTTTCTTTAGTGAGTCAAGATAAAATACATCAATTATATTTTGAATGTTTGCACTCTGAAAAAGTAAGGAAATCATTAACAATCGTACTAGGTTATGGGGTCTAAAATGAGTAGGTATATTATTTTTTCTAATACATTACAACTAGTAACAATTATCGAATAATCTGGTGGAAAACAGTTGAGGGAATCTATACATATAATAAGAGTGTAAATCTAACGTGTCTGTACATTTTAGATTGTTGTGAAAAAAAATTGTTGGTGTCTTGGAATAAATAATAAAATACATTTCAATCATTTTTAGTTATGTTTGTTTATTTGAACACGCATCACTGCTAAAATACTGCGTTCACGATAAAACCTCGCCAAGAATTTCATAAAGCTTATGCTCGAGTAACATTTAGTCTTGATTTCATTAAAATTGGTTCAAAAGTTATTGTAATTTTAATGATGTCGCGACTTAAGTACGAGATAAAAGTAAATATGGAAATGAACTTAATACATTCATATGATTTTATTAGTCATTGTTTTTACATTACTTACCTTTATATACATTACTTAGGTTATGTTAGGTTTTTACATTACGACATGGGGGCCCCCCGGTAACCCAGAGTCTCGAGCCAGAGCTCCTCAATAAAGTTCTGGCTGCTCTGTTCCCTTCAGTAACAGAGCACGTGCCTCCAGCGATGGCTCCGCCCGCAACCACGCCCAACGCGGTTGGCTGCGACGAGGACAACGAAGAGGTCCCTGAGGTGACCCGGGAAGAGTCGAGGGCGGCGGTGAAACGCCTGCAGGCCAAAAACACCGCCCCAGGACCCGACGGCATACCTGGTCGGGTGTGGGTCCTGGCTTACGAGGCCCTCGAGCCCCGACTACTGAGGATCTTCACTGCATCTCTTCAGCAGGGCCGGTTTCCGCGCATATGGAAATCCGGCCGTTTGGTCCTGCTGAAGAAGGAGGGGCGCCTGGCGGACAGCCCGTCCGCCTACCGGCCCATAGTGCTGTTGGACGAGGTGGCGAAGCTCTGCGAGCGAATTATCGCAGGCCGCCTCGTTCGGCACTTAACAGGAGTTGGGCCGGACCTGGCGGATAACCAGTTCGGGTTCCGCCAGGGACGCTCCACCGTTGATGCAGTAATGCAAGTTAAGATCCAGGCGGAGGAAGCAGTCGCCCGGGGCGAGGTTGTTTTGGCGGTGTCATTAGACATCGTCAACGCTTTTAATACTTTGCCCTGGGCCAGTATTGAGGAGGCACTCCGCTATCATGGGGTGTCTCGCTACCTCCGCCGCATAGTCGGGGCGTATCTCTCCGACAGGTGCGTAACCTTCCCGGGTCAGGGAGGTATGACTGGTCGGCGAGACGTAGTATCCGGTGTTCCACAGGGGTCAGTCCTGGGCCCCCTCTTGTGGAACATCGGATACGATTGGGTGTTGCGCGGTGCTCTCCTTCGAGGCGTCAGCGTTACTTGTTACGCTGACGACACACTAGTGTTAGCTCGAGAGAAGACGCACCGCGCGGCCGCGATCCTTGCTACGGCAGGAGTCGCTCAAGTCGTCGGTAGGATCCGGCGTCTGGGATTAGAGGTAGCGCTGCACAAAACCGAGGCCCTGTTTTTCCACGGACCTCGGAATGCGCCGCCTAGAGGATCCCAGATTCACGTGGGAGGTCAGTCCATCGGTATCGGGTCGAGTATGAGATATCTCGGTCTCCTCCTCGATAGCCGGTGGACGTTCGAGGAACATTTCCGGCAGCTGGCCCCTCGTTTAATGGGTACAGCGGGTGCGCTTACCCGTTTACTGCCCAACCTGGGGGGGCCCAATTCCATCTGCCGGAAGTTGTACCTAGGGATCGTGCGGTCAATGGCCCTGTATGGGGCCCCCGCGTGGGCGGACGGCTTGACGGCCACCAAAATCGCCCACCTGCGCAAATCGCATAGGGCGATGGCCGTCAGAGCCATACGCGGATACCGCACGATCTCCTACGAGGCGGCCTCCCTATTAGCCGGATCCCCACCCTGGGACCTGGAAGCGAGAGCCCACGCGTCTCTTTATCATGTACGCGTGGAGGCGCTGAAGCGAGGACGACGACTGGCGCCCCGGGAAATCGAGGCGCTGAGGTCACAGCTCCACCAGGTCCTAATGGTTGACGAATGGCGCCGACGACTTGAGCGGCCGAGCTCAGGCGTGGCAATTATTGAAGCCGTTCGGCCGGTCATGGTCGAATGGCTGACCAGGCGGAGTGGCACCCTAAGCTTCCGGCTGACACAGGTGCTCTCGGGGCACGGTTGCTTCGGGAGCTACCTGTGTCGCATCGGCCGAGAGCCAGCAGCATGGTGCCATCACTGTGGCTGCGCGACGGACACCGCGCAGCACACACTAGCAGTTTGTCCCGCCTGGGACGTGCCACGCCGCGAGCTCGTCGCGGCCATAGGCCCGGATCTCTCGCTCTCGACTGTCTTCTGTAAGATGGTTGAGAGTGAGACCGGGTGGAACTCCGTCGCCTCATACTGCGAGGCAGTTATGCTCGCTAAGGAGGCGGCGGAGAGGGAGAGAGAGCGGACTACCAGGCTCCTCTCCCGCGGCCGACGAACACGGCGGCGACGGGTCGGAGATGATCTAAGACCGCCGTAAAGGGCCTGCGGGCGACGTGACGCGGGCACGTCCGTCGCCCTGCACTATAGCAGGCCCACGTGGTGGAGGCGCATCGTGCCGCGCGACTCCCACAGTTCGTCGGGGGGGGATGTAACACCCACCCCTCCCTGAGGGGTCTACTATCTTGACCCGCTCAGGCTGCAGAAGAGGCCCCTTATGAGGGGCCGACACCTGCCGGGTGAGCAGACGCAGTGCCGTAGGCAGTTCCTGCTCCCCGGCCAAATAGGTGTAAGGAGGCACCATGGGGTTTTAGTCCGTGCAAGTCGGACATATCCCACCCTAGCTGCCCGGCTAGAGTGGATATCCGTAGGGATTTCCCCATGTTAAAAAAAAAAAAAAAAGGTTTTTACATTACGTTCCACGCGAACGGAGTCGCGGGACCTGCTAGGTATTAATAAATAACATTAAACTATAATGATAAGCGGGATAATACAAATCAAATACAAGTCATAATGACCGTACTTGTGTTGTACTGTAACTTGTATGAATTGTACAGGTCACATATGTGCTCATAATCAAAGAGAATAAGGTTCGCCATTGGTAGACACTTCAAGGAGGGCGATTGTATTTATTAATGTTATTAAAGTAATAAACTTTAATATTATGCTATACTAACTTTCATAGTTATGCCGTGAATTTTAAAGTAATCTTTATAAAATTAATATTATGAATATATATATTTTTTGGCAAAGAATCTTCTAGTAAAATATTAATGCCATTTTTGTGGCAAACCGGAATGCATACTCCTTGGTATTATTTCCCATCCACTTCATTGTGCACAATAACTAAACTATATTACGTAAAACACCACCAATATTACAAAATATAGAGTCAAATAACACAAGTTTATGAATAAAATATAAAATCCACTAAATCACATTCCAAGATCCCGTCAAAAACTCCTATATATATATTGAATATTTTGCAAATATGTACATAAAAGTTGTTTTCAAACTTCCGATTTTCATTCGTTTGTATAAATTAATTAACCTGGAGCAGTCAATTTTAAATGCAAATGTTTAACGTATTATCGAGCTGTGGTAATTATACATTTTATAATTATGCTAAATTCGAGGAAACGTTTGGACTCCAGTGTTAATTATCCGTAATAATTATAATTAACAAAATAGTGGTAGGTATTAGGTAATGATGTTTTTAGACTCCATTAATTCTTTGTTTTGAACTTAGAATGAAATTGTTGAATCAATTATGTTTGTAAATAACTTAAATATATGACGATATAAGTACAGTTTATCTATTATTTTAATAAGGTTTTGAAACTTTTTTTGTATTAAGAAATTCATTAGAATGCTTGAAGTTACTGAAAATGAGTTAAAAATTTCATGAACTCCATCATTGGTGCTTTATGGAAAGAAACATAGGCAAATCTATATCTATTAAAAGTATAGAGAAAAGTAATATTTTGTATTTAGGGCCTTGTAATGCCATCTGGCAGTACTATAAAAAATAATAGTCCAATACCTCGCTAATAGATGTCTCTAAAAAATATATAACGCTACTAGCCAACAGGTTGCGCTACTGAATATACATATTTGAGTACTTATAAATTATTTTGATACGTCAGCAACCAAACTTTAGTTATTATAATAAGTAGATGGCGGCAATTTAAATTAATGTTATGCACTATTTATGTCGTACAATCCGATATAATTTGACTGCACCAAGGGCGCAGTGGTTCTAATTTACAACTTGTGTACTTTATGACATTCAAATTGTAAAGTTTGTAGACACCCACCCGCAACATAGGTCGTAATTCCTACTGGGAGAGAAGACTATTATGTTTACGCTTTTTGTGACTAAATTTGTGACCTTGACAGAATTTGAAAATACGTGCGTCGCCTCGTAATAAGCTTCTTTTAATTCTCGATGATGTTATTAATGAATATTTTCATTTTGTTGCTATTGGTGGTTCACGGTGGTGTCATGCTGCAAATACCTGGATTGTTGTGATTTTCAGTGTGAACACTATAAAAAAAAAGTGTGTGTACTTTACTTCTTTGGCGTAACAAGATAAAAATCTTTTCCAACATTTTATCTTTCGCCTTATTTTACGTTTGTAGAAAAAACGACACTAACAATAGAAAAAAGGTATTTAATTTTAATACATTGAAAGTTTTTACAAAGAAATACAAAGAAACAAAATGTTGACTATAGCTAACTTCAGGGTGTCGTCGGTTTTTCGTGACGGTGTGCGCGCGCATCGTAAAAATTTACTCTCATCATTTTTCCCTAACGCGCCAAAAGAAGTATAACTTCAAAAATGGAATGATAATTGACTTAATTTTAAATAAATAACGTAAAGGCATCGTAGATCTAGTGTTGAATATAGAAATGGTAATAAGTAAATAATGCAAATGTCAAGTAATTTAATGAATTACTGAAATTTAGCTTACGTAGTAATTTTTTTTAGTGAAATTATTCAAATTTGAAACTGTAATACTGCATTTACATTGATTGTTGTATATAATCAGGTTTTTTTTTTAACCCTTCTTCGTCCACAACATATTGTCAACTTACATTTAAGAGTCGGAATATAAAAAGAAAAATATCTGCGGTAAGGAGTTGCTCCACGACACAAACGGAAATTCTTGAAAGTAGAGATAAAAGAACGGGATCAAACCAAAAAGTTTCATTTAATATATTAGGAAAAACATTTACTAAAAATTACGTTTAAAATAGTGAATTATAAATTATATTAAAAAAAATGATACATAAAAACATTTTATTTCAGCATGGATGCTTACTGAGCCCTTAGCTAAGTGTGCTTTCTTAGACCTATGCTACATTTCAATGTAATTACATATAAACTAAGCTAAAATATCAAATAACAATGCAATATCGTGCCCAAAAATACCGACAAGCGGCCCACCCGTTTATATATCATTACATAGTATAAAACAAAGTCTCCTACCACGTCTGTCTGTCTGTCTGTTCGCGATTAACTCAAAAACTACCGAACGGATTGTCATGCGGTTTTCACCTGTGGATAGAATGATTGATGGGGAACGTTTTAGTATATAATTTGTCAAGGATTTTTTCATAATCAGGGCGGGACAATGTCTGCCGGGCCCGCTAGTATATATATAAAATACTTTTTTGTACTTACTAGGTTTCTTTAGAAAGTCTAGTTGCGCAAGTAGCACGCTTTACTTTGAACATTAGAGTTTTGACATGACATAAGGGTATGAAAAAATGGTAAACCTGGTTTACGCTTACTTTTTAGAATTTCCATATTAGGCAAGGGTATTCTAATGTACTTTCAGGCCATAATTTTGACTAGCCTAGCAAAATGGCGACCACCGTGGCGTTCTCTCGAACCTTCATTATGCGTACGCTAACGTTGTGGAATGCATTACCCAGCACGGTTTTTCCTCAGGGCTATATGAGGCACTTCTAGAAGGGACTGAAACGCGCTCTTCAAGGCCAGCAGTACAACAATGATGCCCTTAGTGTTGTAGTTGTCCATAGGTAACGGTAACATTTACAATCAGGCAGGCCGTCTGCCTGTTTGCTGACTTTTGGCATAAAAAAAGACAATTTCCAAATTGACTACACCAGGTGGTCTCTATAATTACACATAAAAAGACTGGATGGTAAATAAATCATTTGGTTGTTTGACCCGGCGATTATCTTACGATGGTTGTCTTGGATATATCGCTTGTTGTGTTTTCGTTAACAGTTAATGTTTGGCTTACTTGCGAAATATTTCTAGATTAATATTTGGAGGAAACGAACTATTTTTAAATAAACGGACGACCATTTACACGACTGCGTTAGTGTGCAGAGATGACAAACTACGCTTAAAGTCGATACGATCATACTAGGAAAATGATCAGTTTTTTTTATATCATAGGATGCAAACAAACAGGCAGGTCACCTGATGTTGAGCGATCACCGTCGTCCATAGACACTAGCAAGCAACCAAGGGAGTCGCAAGTGCGTTGCCAGCCTGTGTTTGGGGGGGAGGGAGGAGGGAAACAGAGGGAGGGGAGGGGGAAGGGAATGGGAGCCTCCGACGCGGTCACTGACCGAACGAAACACAACAATGCGTGCACTGTTACTTCACGTGGGTGTTTCTGTGTGTGGGGTGGTAGTACCCATTCATGCTGAAACCAGTAATAGCTTCGGCATGGCTCTACCACCTACATCAGCAATACGCTTCGGCGTGGCTCTACCACCTAGAATATTTATGGAGACACGCAATATTTAAAATAGCGTTAAAATATAAAAACAAACGGCATTTAAAGCCAGGGAGTTCCATTTTCAAATGTTGTAGTTCATTTTTTTATATTTTCTTATGTAAATGGCTACTTTCGGAGACTTTAGTAAGCCTTATGTACAATGGAAAGACACAGAGATGGAAAATCACATGGAGGGGGCATAACGCTTTTTTCTTACGTGATGATTTTTATCATTCACTTAACTTCGTTTCAGAACGTAAGTATTGCAAATTTTTTATACACAGCGATATGAGCCTACACCGACTTATCAAATGGGTAAAATAAAACTACATATATGCTTTTATTGTTATTAACTTATGTATATTATTTACACGAAACTTTTATTTTATAGTAATTGATATTATCCGTATATCGTCGTAGGGTTTGTCTGTCTTCGGGTTTGTTTTGACGCTGCCAATGTTCTGGACGACTTCCATCCCCCGGACGACTCGACCGAACACCGTGTGTTTGTTATCCAACCATGGCTGAAACATATATCATAATGATCAGACTTTTTTTTTTTTTTTTATTGTAGCTCGGCAAAGTGACTGTACTGTGCCTGATGGTAAGCACAGTACAATCCAAAAACAATGGCGACCACCGAAAGACATACTATCTATCGCCGGTCACCGCTGTCATGCCGGCCTGAAAGCGACCCAGTCAGGGACAGCCCCCCCCCCGGTTGCTGGATATACACCGGCTGATCCCGGAACGCGACACGCCCAAACGTGTCACTATGGCGGGTATTCCACCTGGTGTACGGTGGTCGCGATCCAGTCGAGTACAGACACCCTACCACCCCGCAAAATTAAGACCTAATTAAGCATGTAGTAGGGTACAAGCTTTCTCCCGCGGCTTTACTTACGTTTATATATAGGTATATGAACTAGCCATCGCGTGTGCTTTTGTGCTCTTCTGACAGTGTGTATACATAATTTTATGAAGGATTTTATTAGACCTAAATTGCAATTTACTTTATTTATTTACCAGCACACCCGGCCACGCGTTGCTGTGGTTCAGTTATTACATATTGATAAGAATTAATAATTGCTGTTGATAATATGACCAATAAACATCACTTAACGATTTAAATTATTTTTTTAATATAAAAAACTTTACCTCTTTACAATATTAGTATATTATCACGCTAAAACCTATAGGAGCGGAGCACCAATGAAGAATGTTTCAAAATCGGTTTTTCTTTTTACTTTTGAGAGCTTCCGCTGCGTGCTAGTGTTAGCTCCAAGTAACTATCACACGCGGACAAAGTCGCGGGCAGAGGCCAGTTATAACTAAAAAGCTGTAGATACGTGATAAGCGCTTTAAAAGCGCCTTGTTAAAACATGGCTAGCTAGCTTATTTTTGACGGCTGTCCCGTCAATCCGCCCGTATCTAAACCTTTTTCACCACCGATACTGAGAGTATGCCATCTTACTCGCACATTTTATCTAAGACAGTGTGGCGTTACAATATTACTTTACGTATGTGTGCGTTATCGTGTCATTTCTTTTATCAAAATATCATGTAAGTAGTGTATCTATTAGGTGAGACGATGGACACGGGCATGTCCGTCGCCCGGGCAGTCAAATTGCACAGGCCTGTGTGGTGGAGCCGTATTATGCCCATACGACTCCCACAGTTTGTCAGGGGGGTCACCCCCCACCCCTTGAGGGGTCTACCGTCTCGACCTCTCAGACCGCAGTCGCAGACGTACCTGCTCCTCCGGCCAAAAGGTGTAAGAAGTTACTATGGGGGTTTTAGTCCGTGCGACTCGGGCATATCCATGGTCAGCTGCCCAGCGTGATGGATATCCGTTAGGGATTTTCTAATAAAAAAAAAAGGTGAGGCGATGTATCTGGATAATGGATATGTGTGTATGTACCGTTGGCGCTAGGGTGATGAAGAACTGGCTCCCGTTGGTGTTGGGCCCCGCGTTGGCCATGCTGAGGGTGTAGGGCCGGTCGTGCTTCAGCTGCGGACGGAACTCGTCGCTGAACTCGCCGCCCCATATGCTCTCGCCGCCTGTTCCACTGCCTGTACATAGTTATAAAAAAACCGCTGATTAATTTAAAAAAGCGGTAGTCCGGCGAGGCTGTTAAGGCCTTGCTAGGGCAATAGCGTAATTTGATTAAAAAAAAACTTCACAAGACTGAAGTAAAACTTCTTTAGCTCCATCTATATATACATATGTACTAGCGGACCGGGCGGACGTTGTCCTGCCTTGAAAACAAAAAAAATCCTAAAAGTCGATCGCAGCGCCACCTGCCGGGTCCAATTGTGAATCTAAACCATTCTCGAATCTCCACGAACACACACAAAAAATTTCATCAAAATCGGTCCAGTCGTTTAGGAGGAGTTCAGTCACATACACACGCACACAAGAAATATATATATTAAGATAATGTATACCTATACATATATTAATTTTTTAATTTAATTTAATTTTATTATGGGTTTTCATTGATAATACGAAACGTAATTCTCTCTCTTTCTATCTTCACTATCTTATATCTCCCTCTCAACTTTCGTTCGCCTCGCCCGATCACACTTTTCGTAACGCACACGTCACGCATTCGTTCATTGCTCAAATCAAATAGCGCGCGCTCCCCCCCTTATTGTAACACGTTTCCGTCCGTTTTCCAAAATCCCTCCCACAAAATATTCCAGCAACCGAGAGGGAAGATATTACATGATATATACATGATTGAATTTTGAGATAGAAATTCCTCACCCGTGGGGTCACCGGTCTGTATCATGAACCCCTTGATGACTCTGTGGAATACGTGCGAGTTGTAGTATCCGTTGCGCGCGTGCACGCAGAAGTTCTCAGCAGTTTTGGGCACCTCCTTCCCGAAGAGCCTCACGTGTATGTCGCCCAGCGACGTGTGCAACACCGCCTGCTCGTATATCCGCTGGACACCTGACAACATTACACACACATATTTACTAGCTGTGCTTGCGACTCCGTCCGCTTGGAAACATTTGTAAGGGAACAGCGATTAATAAACTCATCCGAATCTGTTAAGTCCATTTACTTATGTTATTGTCTACCTCCGGGTACCGCTATCGTACCGTACGCATCCGAAAAGCGAAACCATAACGCGACCGGATCATTAACACTAGCGCCAGCTTATTGAAGATATATCAATTCTATACATAAATAAGAACTATTTATAGAATTGATCGCATAAATCGCATTAACTTCATCGTTATTGTTAGTCTAGTAACTTGTAAATGTTTTTTCTATATTCTATGTTTGGTATGATATTTTCATAAATCATGTATGTTGTAATCGACTTATATATAATTTTATCAAATTTGGAATATCCTAAACAATGTGTCTAATTATTATTATTAAAATATTATACGAAACTCTTATAAAATGACAAACGAAATATAGGGTAAAATAAATAATGTATGGTTAAGAAGTGCCGCAATTACGACGCGCACCACTTACTAGATGTAAGGATACAAATTTTGTAAGGGTCGGGACTAATCGGGTTTCCATACCGGCTCGTAATACGATATACTGTAAAGAATAATCAAAAATACAGTCTTCAAGAAAGTTCTACAGTTGTTTTCTTCAGGAACCCGAAGCTATCAACAACATTTATTATTATTTTTATGTTGCTTAGATTATTTTACTGAAATATGAATAAATAGTAATTGCTTTGACATCCACAGTTCGACCTATAAAAGGTAAGATATTGTTGATGTACACAAACGTTTATGTCGAAGTTATAGTAATTGACCGACTATACGTATTTTGTAACACATTATATTTATTTAACAAAAATTAAAACCGACGTCAAAAAGAACGTTTTTAAGAAAGTTACGTATGTAAAGAAAACGTATCGTTTCCTTTATTTTAATTTATTTATCCGACTAAAGGAGTCTATGATATAATGTTGTGTTATCTGTGGTGTTTTTTGTTGCGAAACGATGTTTATAGAAAACAGTTTGAATTTGTTGTTTTAAAAAACTATTATTAATATTGTATTATCATTTCCTGCAACAACATTTAAGTCGTATATGTATAAAATAACTTATATATTATTAAATAACTTATTATGATATGTGAAATTGTTTAAAAAAAAAGCTAAGTGAAACATTTTTTTACATCGCCTAAAATGTTTTCGTCCATCTATCACATGTCGCATTACAACCAGATCTGAATAAAATTGTATTTACTATGTATTCAGTACTGTAATAAGCAGATAAAAACCAAAAAGTATAGTTGGATATCTTGTTTACTATTGATTACAAGAAAACTATTGAGGGCATTAACCGAAATATAAATTATCCTATCTCTCAAGTTGAACCAAATTATACATAAATGCCAACTTTCATGAAGATCGGTTGAGTAGTTTCGGAGTTCATCGTGGACAAACATCATGACACTACATTTTTATATATTGAGTTAGGATTGTACCCGTACCTTGTCCCTCTGTTGCAGAAATAATGTCCTCCTTGGAGGGTTTCTCGTTGAAGATGTCCCGGTCCGCGTCCGGGCTCTTGATATCATCGGGGCTCCGGCGTGAGAACAGGTAGAACCTGTTCTTCTTGTACGCGGAGCAGACCAGAGTCGGGTCCGTCTTCACGTTCAGCAAGGTCGGGTTCTCCGAACCTTCCATCTCGAGGGTCGTCGCCACTTTCGACTGGTTAGGTCTACCCTGCGGTACCAATTTTAGGACTGATTGTACGTCACTATTTACAATAAAGAACAGTAATTTGCTCATTCAAATATGGTTATTAGTTTGTACGAAACTTCATGAGCGGATAAACGTCAAAACAGCCATCATAGCGTGCTATCATAGTGATTAAGACATGATAATCCAAGACTAGGTACGCAACTATGGTCAAAGAGCTGGTTTATTAATGTGAAACGTAAATAATTCGTCCATCTGTCTCATGTCGGATTACAGCTGGCGCACAGCCGCGGAGTAGGGATAAAGTGAAAGATGCTCGGTAACAGCTAACACCAATATGGCTGTTATTTTAATGGTTGTATTTATTATGTATTCCGTACCCTAATACGCTGATACAAATGAAAATTTATAGTTGGATATCTTGTATTATACTATTGATTTCCTATTATCAATTCCAATTATTAATTTGAGATTAAAAACGCGATTTTCAAAACCCGAAATCGAATAATTTTTCCAAAAAATTCAGTTATATATGTCTACAATAAAAAATAAAAAGTTTCACTTGCATTATGGTTTCATAATACCACACACTTTTTTTTTTATTTCATTTTTAGAGACTTTTATTCCAATCCCAGTTTATATGAACCCCATTCTTTGTAGGTTCATCAGGAGGATCGCTGATGTAAATACTATCACCAAGAACAGGGTTCAGATAAAATGCTGTGATAAATACCTATGTTCTGGCAATTACGATTCCTACTACTCATCGAGTCTCTTCACCAAATATTTATAATTCATAGTTTTAGCGTCTGACCACAATCTCTCTTAATGTTGTGATGATTTGATCGAAGGTGGTAAACACGTTAAAACTAGATGGGGCCTGGGTCTCAAGTGAAGTTACTGGAACACACTTATAGCTGATCGGCAACAGATTTTCAATTTGTACGTGGTAGAGCCACGCTGAAGCTATTACTGGTTTCAGCATGAATGGGTCGGCTCGCCCCCACCACTACCACCCGACCCACAGAAACACCCATGTGAAATAACAGTGCTTGCATTGTTGCGTTTCGTTGGGTCAGTGAGAGTGACGGATACCCAACTCTCCTCCCCCTCCCCATTTCTCCTTCTCCCAAACACAGTCTGGGAACGCACTTGCGACTCTTCTGGTGTTTCAAGTGTCTATGGACGGTGGTGATCACTTAACATCAGGTGACCTGTTCGTTTGCCTACTATGATATAAAAAAAAACTCAAACGGAATTTTAATATATATAACAAATGTATGAATTCTGCCAATTATTTTATTATTATTATTTTTCACATCATGTAACAAATAGCAGTGCTCTAAGGGAATATTCAATACCCGGCTATCTAGCTACTGTCCTTTAGTGCTTGGACTTACACATGTGTCCCAGCAGCTGTACTAGAAAACCAGTCCCACCTCTGGGGAAATGATAACAAATGTACGATACCTGGAAGAGTGCAAGGTGGAGTGGTCGAAGGTTCTCCGGCTTGCCGAGCATTCCCACGCAGCGGTTGGTGACCAGATTGACTATCTTCACGCCGAGCATCGTCGCGTATATGACGAAATACCCACTGGCATCGAATAGAACGTTCGCGAAGTGCACTGCATCCGACTTGTCGAGATCACGCTCCGTCGCCATTCTATCAAATAGATAGTCTAGATTTTAACCCTTAAATCCTTAATGTGGAGATGTGTTCCTAATTATACCTGACACTATATCGACGGTAAAAAGACTAAATGACTAACGAGCTATAGACAATCTCTGCACGTTAGTCAATTAGACTTTCCACCGACGATTTATGTGTCGGTACATTTCAAAATAAGTTGAAATCCAATTTTAATTGTTCATAATTCTACATGTTTAATTTTTTTAAGATTTTCCGTTCTTATACATCGAGAATGAAGTTCAGATTTTGACGTTCATAAGTTTTTTAAATTTCTTTTTATTATATTAGATTTTTTGATATTTCACATGTACACAATTTGAAGATTTCGGAAAATAACGTAAGATATTAGGAACGGCTAAAATTCGATTTAAATTACCTTGAAATATAACGACACAATTATACCTGAAACTATATCGACAGTAGAAAGACTAAATAACTAACGAGCTATAGACAAACTATGCACGTTAGTCAATTAGACTTTCCACCGTCGATATATATCTTCGGATTAATCATTCTTAGTGTTAATATTTTAAAACGAAACTTAAATACATAAAATAGTAAGTTACAATTTCTTGTACATACATCTGTATAGTATAGATGTTTAAATGAAGTGTAATTTATTAATTATGCGTGTCCATAATAATAAATAAATAACAAACTGACGTATGACTTCACTTATATATAGCAATCATACCATATTATGTGAAATGAAACCAAAATGACAAATGTGTTAAAATAATACAAAGTATTGACAGTAAGTGTATAAAATACAAAATATTACATACATACAACATACATTTTAGTAATTTCTTACTTTTCCTAACAAAAGGGAGGGAAGAGGGGAGGATATCATAAATCTCACGTAATAATAAAAATGTGATCAAGTTCTTTATTTACATATAGTCAGTGACTTAACAACTGGGATACGAAATCCATGGACATCAAAGAATAGTAAATTACTTGACTTCATTAAAATACTAGCAGGTAGAGCTATTTCTAAGCTCGCCTGGTGGCGATATACCACCCTCCAGGTGAACCTCTATCGTGAAACACCTGGTCAATAATAGATGTGTTCTTGTAATCACAGTTAAGAGCCAGCCCCCCTCCAGGTGAGCCAGTCTCCCTCTAAGTCTAACGTACTTACCATTTTAGACCACGTTGTCATTTAATATCAGATGCGACTATAGTCCAATGTTTAACCAATAGAGATAATATTAAAAAAAACTATGATTACTCAAACATAAGGCTTTTTCTTAATCAAACTCTATTAATCAAAAAACATTGCAATAATACCACAGAAATAGGTTTTATGTTTTTAAAAATTTGATTTAGAAGAAAAAAAATTGATTTTGATGTTTATAAAAATTACGTTATATCATTTAGGGGAGGAAGGGAGTACAATGTCATTTCCGATTGTATTGCACATAAAAGAGGGGGAGGTATTGCTTATGTAATACTCGAATGAAGTATTGAGGTCTCCACCAAAATCCTCCCCCGGACAAGATACTACTAGCTTGATAACAAGAGGAAATGCCAAGCGGTCTAAACAGCATATTTACCTTCGACCGAACTCCATGTTAGGAAGCTGCTGGGTCTGATGCTGCAACTCCTG
Organism: Antheraea yamamai; assembly: GCA_036509395.1. NCBI lineage: Eukaryota > Metazoa > Arthropoda > Insecta > Lepidoptera > Saturniidae > Antheraea > Antheraea yamamai. Next base: position 16,981,229 of record AP028442.1, read on the forward strand.
GAAGCGCTGGAGACTTTCGTCCAAGACTTTGTGTAACTTGCCGGTCGCAAAGTGGAAAACACGGACCTTGATATGAAAGAACGGAATTCATAAGTCGAAAAGCTAATTGACTAACGTGTGACGACTGTCAATGACTGGTTAGTCAATTAGTTTTTTCTCTGTTGAAGTCATATGAACTTATGGATTCGTAGTTTAAGATTTATACCTATCGGTTTCTCATATATATTTCCTATTATTCCATAGAAACTATTGGAACTTAACTAGTTTAACCTATCTCTCTGAAATAGATATTTTTTTCTGAGTAAATGGTTCCTATGTATTGCAATATCAAGGACTGTAACACATGGGAAACAAAACACAAGATCAATTCATAGCTTCAAACTTTAATTTATCATAACACGGAAGAGCTCTTAAAAGTAATCTTATAAGACATAAATATATATTCATATAACCACACAAACAGACATACAAACACACAGAAAACGATGTTAACCGGATAGATAAAAAAACACTTTGAAATAGAAATCCACAAGACAGGCCTCAAGCCTAGTGTGGAGATCAATGTGAAATCTATATACACAATAAGAATGTAAATCTAAGGGCGCTTTCAGTTTAGACCATTTGTGTGCGGTCGATACACCGATTTATAAGCGGGTGTTGTACGATAGCAGTACGACCTAAAACGTCTAATTCGGAGTGCGTGCGGTTGCAGTCCGACTGTATTTAAGTGATGTCCACCAATACTTGCATTCGGTCGAGTCATGGATTCAGACGAAGAAGAGTTATTGTTGGTTCTGCTCTTATTAAAAAAAAAATTAATTCCAGAAATAAATGATTACCTGGATAACTCTTTTCATTCGTATTTTTATTTTTTTAATTTGTATTATTTTTTTTACATATATCTTCCCAAGTCTTTTATTCTGTATAAGATTAAAATAAACATCATATTTTGAGTTTCATACAGCGGTCCGGACCTGCATTTCGTCTATAATTTTTTTTCTATTTTTGTGTCACCCATAGTAAGAAAGTAGGCAAAGTTATTTATTTTACAAGAAGCAAAACTCAATGTGCCCTCCTCACTAGCAAATCAAAAACGAGGCACATTGCGATCGTGGTGTTGCCGTCCTGCCAACAGACGTGCGCCGGACTGTTCTCGCCGGTCTCGGTTCGAAACAATTTGTATGGAAAACATAACCGGTCGTGTGCAGTGCGCTAACCGCCCTGCTACCACGCGGCAGCATTCCGATACCAACCACTTAAATTGAAAGCGCCCTAACGTGTCTGTACTCTTTAGATTTAAAAAAAAATTAACAGATGTCTTGGAATAAGTAATTATATTCATTTCAATCGTATTTAGAAATGTCTGTTTGTCTGTCTGTTTGTTCGGGCACGAACTTCGAAAGTATTGCGTTCCCGATAAAACCACATAAAGCATACCCTCGGGTAACATTTAGTTTTTGTTTCATTAAAATTGGTCCACTCCATTAAAAGTTATTGTAATTTGAATGACGGCTCGAGTTAACTACGAGAGAAGAGTAGGTAAGTAAATGTGACTCAATTATTACATCTTCAATTAAAATTATGACAAACTATTTTCAAAATTGAAACGTGGCAGCATCTATGAGATATTTCTAACAGTCAGGACCAACTAAAAACTTGATATAGAAAAAGCGAGGTTACATAGTAAATAGATTAACAGAACATGTGCACCATGAAATAAACTGAAGATGAAAAATAAATTCGAAACTAAAACGTGGCGCTATTTATGAGATATCTATAACAGTCGGTCCTACAGTTTTCTGTCAACAAACTAATTTAAAGCGCCATCTGTTCGAGAATGATGTCACTTACAATTAATAACAATAATCAACACTGATATAAATTTAATTTGTAATTTAAAAATATTGAGTCCATTAATTGAAATGTAAATTATCCTGTCTCTCAAGTTGGACTAAATTATACATAAATGCCAACTATCATCAGAATCGGTTGAGTAGTTTCGGAGTTCATAGTGGACAAACATCATGACACTGGATTTTTATATATAAGATAATCTAATATAACTAGCGGGCCCGGCAGACGTTGTCTCGCTCTGATTATGAAAAAAATCCTTGACAAATTATATACTAAAACGTTCCTCGTCAATCACTCTATCCACCGGTGAAAACCGCATAAAAACCGTTCGGTAGTTTTTGAGTTTACCGCGAACAGACAGACAGACAGACGCGGTAGGAGACTTTGTTTTATACTTTACTATATAATATAATACTAACCTTCCTATCTAAGCTAATAGAAGCCATCTTCTTGCCATCTGGCGAGAAAGCGAGTGCCGTCGGATATGTCTTATTCTTGACGAAGTCAAACAAGTCCGTGTCCAACTTGGACTCGAAGGACACGTTTTTAGGGAACTCGCACTCGTGTTTGGGGCCGGTCCAGTACTCGACGATGCCCGCTTTGTCGACGGAGACCGCCGCTTCGAATACCGGGTTGTATTTCATAGTGACCACTGTGTTCTTGTGTGTTTGGAATGTGTGTAACGCGGTCCCCGACGCTTGTGTACCGTCGAATATGTATATTTTATTGCTGTTCTTTTCCGATCTGTGTATGGGAGTTTACATTTTTTAATTTTGAAACGATGATGGCTTAATTTATTTATTTACAATTGTGGATAATGCAACAATCAACAGTCCGATGAATAATATAATCTACTAGCAGACTCGACCACGAGTTGCTGTGGCTCTGTTATAACATGTTAATTGAATAAAACACGTGCAACATAGAATAAGCCGTGAGTTGAGAAAGAAATTCAAAATTATAACGTGGCGTCATCTATTAGATATCTATAACAATCGGTCCTACAGTTTTCTGTCAACAAACTAATTTAAACGCCATCTCTGCGAGACTGATGAAACTTACAATTAATAACAATAATCAACGTTGACAATCGTTTCATTTATAATTAAAAGCTATTGAGGCGATCAATCGAAATATAAATTATCCTATCTCTCAATTTGGACCAAATTATAAATATAAATGCTAACTTTCACCAGGATCGGTTGAGTAGTTCCGGAGTTCATCATGGACAAACATCGTGACACTGTATTTTTATATATTTAATGTATATAAATCGGCAGTGGGAGAACAGTCAAGAACATCTCCCTCCTCTGTTTCTCAGCCGATTTTCTTCATTCTTTTTATATTTTGTAGCTATTGACGAGCTTTAGTGTTATCAATAAAAACAAATTCTTGGTGATCGAAGTTCGACCATTGGACGAGCATTCGTAACAATAAGGAGTATACTAGACTGAAAACCTACAACGCTTTATCACATCGATACAACTTACACTATTAATAATAATAATAATGAAAAATTAAATTACATAACATTACTTTTATTCATAAACTTTTGAAAAAGAAAAAAGAGCACAAGAATAAATTAAAATATTATAAAACAAAGTCCTCTGCCACGTCTGTCAGTCTGTTTGCGATAAACTCAAAAACTACTCAAGGGATTTTCATGCACTGCCGCTAAGCACCTGTCGGTGTGTTCCGGCACACGCACACGAGAGCCACTCCCTCTAGGTTAAGCCTGTTCACAGCGTCATTTAACATCAGTATCTTCAATCCATTGCGCTTTTACGAAGGCTGAGCAGTAACGACAAAATTTAACCGAGTTTTCTTAAAAGCGGTAAATATAAACAGCGGGCCCTTGTCAATGCGGCCCGTTCGAATAGCGTAAAACAAAATCGATAATTTTATTAAATTATTTTTACACATTTAATTTATAGCGGCTCGCCTCTCGCTTATAATCTGCCAGATTAATCCCTACTTCCAAAATGTCTGTGCATCCCTGTTATAGCGGTAAGTAGGTAAGTAATAATCTTAAAATTGAAATTTCACTATCGAAAGAATGAAATGAGTTGTTTTGTTAATAATTCATATGAATACTAACAATGCCAAAGCCGATATAGGGTCGCCCGCGGAATGCACCCACTCAGCACGGTATGGCTCGAACTCTATCGATATCATGTTTATCATATCTGGAACAAATAACCCGAAATTAATGAGTCCGATTCACGTCAACTGGACCCCCATTTACCACTTGGTGATGGAATGTAAATATAATTATTTTATTATTAGGTGCTACAGCAACACTCAGCACACCTTGATAAAAAAATTATATTATTTTAACTAATAGCGCGCAGTGAAATTTTAGATAAACTATATATAGAATTATATAAAATAGATAAACGCTGTGGTGGTCTAGTGGTTTGACCGGTGGAAATTTCCTGCCAGAAAATACTAACCAAAATTAACAACATCAAACACCTTGATAGTCTTCTCTGACGATGCAGTGCAGAGCAGAGTCCCTGTACTATTGGTTGCCACGTCGCTTATCGGAGCCAGGTGACATCTGAAGTGCTTCACAAACTCTATGCCTTCATCCTGAAAAATTATGATAAATATATTACTAAAGCATTTTTCACCCTCGTTTATGGCCTTATTTATTTACTGTACACTATTATACATATACATAAAACTTGGTGGGGTTCTACGTTGTCGTGACAAAAAAATTGGAGTGCAAAATTCGTATGCGAGGATTCACAAAAATTTATCTGCTTTCGATAATGAAGAACTAAAATGTTGGCTGGACTTCACCTATCAATGTAGGCAGATAATACTATGGCAGGCAGATAATAATATTTTAATGGGTCCACCAGTCACCGCCTAAATTTGAAAGTGATCTATGAGAAACAAAACCTGAGAACCTCTGTAGTACACAGGCAGCTTTATTGCTGATAGCAATCTCTTCCAGGCAACCTTTAGATGAAAATGTTTGCTATTGTTTCTCGATTGTACTGTGCTCACTATCAGGCACAGAGCAGTCAATTTACTGTGCCATGATTTAAAAATAGTGAGAAAAATCAAGGATCCTTTGGGTGTACTAAAAATAACAATACAAGCCGATACAACATAAATTACAAGATAAATCATATAAACTAAGATATAGATATGAAATATACTAAATAAGGTACAGTAAAATTTCCTAAACTGGTCACTTACATTAAGAAGATTTAAAAAATAATTATGACACTATATAATCAAAACCATTGTATAGATCTTGGATATTATAAAAAGAAAACTTTCGGACCATTCATTTTATTCTTCATACCTTACATATTAAATTCCCAACGGAAACCCATCCAAACATATGGGGCATCTGCTGTACCATATTATAAGCATTAACTAACTAAAGTTTGTTTTAAATTTCAGAGAACTTGTAGTAATCAAACTTATAAAGATAATTTAAACATATTTTTAAGATATTATGAGAATTATTGTAAAATAAAAAAACCTGTTTCTTCCAAAACTTCAGATGCCCATCTTGACTGGCAGTGATGACAAAATCTGTGTTTGTAACGACCACATGGGTGACCACATCTCTGTGCATATAACTGTGCTCATATGTTTCTGATGAGGGTAGATTCTCTAAATACAATGATTCAAATTCCAAAACTGAAAAAATAACAATAAGATTATTAATTAGTAAATAGTAATGTAAGTAAATATGCAGTAAGGTGCGCCAATATAAATTGACTATTTTTTTGGTCTCTGCTCAAAATATCATAGTATAGGTCTCAAAAATATCCTGATAGAAGTTAAGCTCTAAATACTTAATTTTAAATGGTCCATCAATGAATTTCAATTTAAGAATTTGTTTCTTATAATTTATCTACCCAACCTATAAGGTTTTTTTTCTTCAATAAAATACTATTTTTGTTATATAGGGTTATTTGGCAATAATTTCAAACAACAAATTCCATTTAGTCAAATTTATATTAACAATATTGAAATTTTTGTAGGAGCAAAATATTTACATTTTTCAGCTTAACAATTGTTTTTTTTTTTCTTGAACTAGCAAGGTCTTAACACAGTTTCACCGGGCTACTAAGGCGAGCGCTTAAAGCACTCAGCCGGTTTTATTTTGACAACTAGCTCAAGGATGTACGGCACACCTCGGCTTGGGCTGTTGCCTGACTCATGCAATTCGTGACCTATATAAGCTAACCTAAGCTAAACTACATATTCATATTTATATGAGTTATTTAAACATAATATGTACCAAGCATACATACCTCAACAACTGTTATACGTAGTTGTGTCTATTTTGTGTCCGATAGTTTTTTCTAAACTATTTCAGATTGATAAGGGAAAAAAATTAAATAAAACCATTCCACTTTCATATGTACGCATGTGTGCGTGCACGTGTGTAGAGGTGATATGTGTAATGTTGTGGCAGTAAAGTATGTAGATTTGTGTCACTGTATAGCGCGGGCAGTGTACTCAAGGGCTCCACTCCAAGGGAACGGACCTAGACTAGAGCTGCTGCAGAGGGGGGGCTAGTCTGGTGTGCGGGAGCGAAATTTACCCTCAGACCACAGTGGCGTGATCTGTGCTTAATTAACTATTGAAGATAGAACAAAATGTTGGATGACAATTTGTAGTCCATTCAATGTATTACAAATAAGGTTTGTAACAAATTTTTATATCATTGATACAATTTACAAAGCTAACTGAAGAAAAACTAATTTATTTATAAAGTACTACACTTGCATTAATGTAGACTTGACCCGTATCTCAGGAAACCATATTTTTTCTGACCAAAAAGCACCCTGACCATATTTCATGATGATATATATATTATGAAAGTGTAACAAACAATCTCACATTCTTTTTCATAATAAGGATAAAGAAACCACAATAATACCTGATAGACATAAAACAAAATATAAGGTCTATAACTTCGTATACTTATAAGTTTACTTACAAAAAAGTAAAGTAGTTCTAAAATTCAATATCAATCTATATGAGTGTATAACAAATAGTCTGCCCTATATTAGTAACTAAATATTACTTATAAAACTGTGAATCTGTGATGGCAGTAACTTGAATAGATCACTTATTGTTATTGCAAACAGAGTATGTTCCGGACATATGCCACTCAACAAGTTCGCATTTCTTATGAGGAAAACCGTATCACTCAATTGTATAATGTGTGGAGCGATAGAAGACTTGCAACACTTGTTGATGGAATGTGACCCCAATAAAGTACAAAGAAAAGCTGTCATCGATGAGTTAAAACTCAATAGATTAGATCAGGGTAGCTTTCATAGAATCTTGTGTGCACCTGCAAGTGAGGAAGCCAAGATTCTGTGAAAGTTTGTGTTGAAGTCTCTTTGGTGAATATTTTAAGATTAGGGTACGATGGGACAGACATGTTCTATGTAGACCTAAGTCCCTAAATTAAATAAAGATAAAAAAAAGGTTAGTTATTTTTTAGGATACTTTTAAAAAAACACATATATTTAGTCATTATTTGTGTACTGAGAAATCATGTTACAATAAAAAAATACAAATTATTATACTTTTTCAACACAATCTTGTTGCTTAAGATTTTCGATACACCTGGGTTATATTATCATACTTTTATTCCACACCCTATGTTGTACCTCTTGTAAAATATTCTATTTTATAATCCTCTAGTGAATAATTGTACAACTTCCCACAAGATACCTAGCAGATGTTTATATAGTACGAATAAATGATAAGCTAAAGGTTTATATTAACTATATACCATATGCCCTCGACTTCTTCTGCATCTGTGTCTTTAAAGGATTGTACTTGCTCGAAAGCCTTTCTTTTTCCAAAATAGAAGTAGCCTTAGTTATCCTTATAACATCAGCTATCTGTCAGTAGCAGTCCCATCAAATCGGATAAACCGTTTCGGAGAGCAGCCAGAATAATCATTTTAAATATTGGCTTTAGTTATAAGTAACGTATCATATATATTTTAATAAAAAACTGTAATTTTAGCTTTACATACAAACGCTTCAGTTTTATTTGTGTGTAAAAACTCCTATGTTTTATATAATGTTGTTTATTGTCCATCAATATCACATGCTTAGCGGTTAAAGCCGTATTGCATATCTGTAACGTCTTGAATACGTTTTTATTCAAAAATGTACATACCCTTTCGTTTTTTAGTTTTAGGTTTCGAAGCCTCAGAAGGCATAGGTCCGATCCAACCCTCAGATTCTTCTGCATTATCATCGCTTACTGATCTTTTCTCAGACGTCATAGTTACGTTGTTTTTATTTATAATTCTTATTCAACAATGTACATTGTTTATCATAACACTTCTTCCAACACCATGAGAACTTTCATAAGAAAAGTGTACAAAATTAAAAACAATTTAAGCGATAAATTTTTCAGTGCTATTAATACTATAACGATCACAAAATTCAGACCATCTCAAAATAATCGTCTTATACAATACTTGTTCTATACATCCATCTGTCAAGTGAATATAAATAAATATTTGTCATTGGATGAAAATTAAACTACACGGCAATTGGTTGCTAGAGAACTATGATTGGTCTGAAGGAGTTTAGCCATAGAGGATGTCGATTTGTTTTCTTTGTTATTTGTCGTTCCTTCAGAGATAAAAATTAATTTTATTTTGTAATTATACAGAAAATAAATTGTATCAAAAAGTTCTCAGTTCCCACCCGCAGGTAAAGAATAACTAACTTTAATTTTTCTTAAGTATTAAAGATTAAAAGCTAGTCACGCTATGCACTGGAAAACTTTTTAATCGTTCTTGTCTATGCTAAAAATGTCTTTTACAAATTTGTAGTGATGGTGGCTGGCTTTCTTGCAAACGAAGCGTCATAAATTACATCTCATTTGTAAATTTCATTGAATATTTGATCGTCGAACGATCTGTATAATAGTGATCTAAGTGCTCAACAAGTTATACATCTAATCGGTAAGTTGAAAGTGCGACTTTGATTGTGAAATCGCGCGCTACCGGTACCTCTCTCTACACGTGGTTTGGCTGCTATACGGCGTACTTATATTGCAGTTGTGTTTTCTTATAATTATCAGTTTATATTGCCACGACGCACATTCCCTTTGCGTTTTCGAGTGAATTTCTATAATTTCTATGTTAACGCCCCGCGTTTAGGTTGTTTAGTGAACGTGGTCTCTGAGTGGCGGTGACTCGTTGGCCGTAGCTGACACATTTAACAGTTCGAGGTAAATTTATAATACAGTGTTATATATTTCCTTACGTTTTCTTTGTCTTGTTCTAATATAGTCTAAAGCTAGTTACAGGCGACGTTGCATCGGTATTCGGTCGGATGTACTTATAATAAGTAGGTTGGACTCGTTTTAGCTCGATTGTCTTTGACTTTATTTTCTGCTTTCCTTTTTTTACCCTGTTTGTACAAAGTACGTGACGCATCGCTATGGTGTGAAGTGCATGTGAGAAAATGTACTGTTCGTAATTTCAATCTTCCATAACTTTTCTCTATGTTAGCGACCTGTTACGTTGTAAATACGATTAAATGCTATTCAATGAAACAATGAACATTAGAGCATTTTATTACAGTAGATATTTGAAGAAACAATTTTCAACAGCCAAAATATATTAACTTACAATACCATTACCAACTTTTTGGTGGAATGGTGATGTATACCTATTCAATAGATCAGACATACAGATTATATTTTATACAAGTAACTTTTATTAAAATAACCAAAAACATTAAATCTGTGTTGTAACTGATTGACTCATATTTTAAGCAAATTAAATTATTTTTGACCATCTGCTTCATAAACTAAGGTTTCTCACTAATTTATTTGAAACTCAATTTATATTATTAATCAAAATTGTACTTTTTACTGAATTTGTCATATCTTAACTCTCAAATTATTCACCAATATGGTACTGTGTGAAGAAAATATAACAAGAAATGTAACATATCTTGTTAGAATTCAAACTCTATGGCGTGTGATGAAATATGATGTAATTTGACCAAATTTTCAATAGATGTCTCTGCTACGTTACCATTTCAATATGCTAATTCCCAGAATTCCATTCTATGATAAATTACTTCATTTTTAATCATATAAAAATTTTCAATTGTAACATCTGTTGGTATAGTTAAGTGCTTCAATGCACACTATTATTACTTAGACATACTGTGGAACACCTGACAAAGATGTTACAAAACATCTTAGAATGGTTGGTCAGTGTGTCGTGTTGCTTGGGACAGACCTGCATCTGGTAGTATTTGATGTAGTTTAATCTTATGTACAGATTTTGCCAATGAATGTTATTAAAAAAATTGTTTTATTATAACAGTGACTCCTTAGTTTGTCATGTTTGGAGGTCAGCCAGCATGTGCTGAACTGCCAAGAGTCAGGATTACGTGATAGTGGTGATTGCCAATGGATTGTATATCTCTTTCTGTTTGTTTGCTTTGGAAGATAGCACTAGTATTACAGTGCTTCATCTTTGGTTTACTATAATTAAAAAAAAAGGTTAGACATTCTCTTAAACTCCAGTAATATAATCTTTAATAATTATTTATCTATAATTGTAATATTGGTCTTAATAATAGTTAGGACAATTCAATTATCATCAAGGTCAATGTTTGTCATTTGGTAAATACTTAGTAATCATATTTGATTGAAGAAGAGTAAAATCTTTAATAATTATTTATCTATAATTGTAATATTGGTCTTAATAATAGTTAGGACAATTCTATTATCATCAAGGTCAATGTTTGTCATTTGGTAAATACTTAGTAATCATATTTGATTGAAGAAGACGTTACTTTGTGGAAATCCATCATTAATTATTATAGTGGCTATTATAATAACTACTATAATATTTACTTTGTAATCAGTCTTCTTGGATACATTGATATCTTGAATGTAATATATTCAGAGGCAAATATGAGTAGATTAATAATGACCGAGTCATGAGTAAGAGCACTATGGTTGACTTCTACTGAATAAGGTGTATACATTATTTTTATTCAGAATGTAAGCCACAAATACTATAACAAGTTACAAATACAGATGGACAATAATATTTTTGTCAGATATCGCAAGACAATTTTTTAAAATAAATCCCAGATATGTACTCATAAAAGTGTTAATTTAATAATGAGAATTTGTCATTGAAAATGTTATGTTGTTTTTGTTTTGTACCACAAATATGATAATGAAGCAATAATAGTCATTAAAGTCAACTCAGACAGAGATTATTGTGTTAACTCTATGTCTTTATTTTCATTTGATACAGACACTTTTGTGGTATCATTCTGTGCCTGTGTCATGTTTTCCATGTGATCTTTATGGTTCATTTAAATTCCTAGGTAATATGTATTGAAAAATTATTAATTTTAATTCAGAAGAATATTAAAGTTGTAATAGTCCGTTTTGAACTGAGCTTTTATTCCATGTGGTAAAATAACATAGAAAATCTTATGTTTTTTCTGGGAATAATCTGCCTGTTGGGTTTCTGATCAACTTTATTAGCAAGATCTCTTATCTTAACTGTGAGTTTCTTAAAAATGTGATAAAATTAATAGTAAAATATCTGAATTTTAATAAATTATTTCCATTACTAATCTTATCAATTTTTAACAAAAATTGGAGTTCTATAATTAATTTTTTTTATTATAAAAGTAAAAGAGTTCGAGATTAATAATGACATATTTTAGCTGACAACATTAAAACTGTAATTTAATTATTTTTTTGGCTGATTATAATTTTTACTTAAGTTGGACAGCATCTGGTGACCCGTCTATTGTTTTTCACTTTTGGACACTACCTCATCCTCTAATGCTACTGTAGTTTGATCAGATGATATATTCTAATATATAAAAACTAAAACTTCTTGATTTATCTGCCAAGGTCCCAGTGATGGTTGTTTAATCAGATATAAAACTATGTGAATATGTTTAAAGTGGCTAGTCTATGAAAATATTGATCCGATTCTAATAATTCTTTCATGACTATGATTTTATGCTTTGACAGATGATTATAGAATGTGTTTTAATTGCTATTTAAGTGTTATCTTGTAATGAACGCATTCAAAGCCACGGGCAGTTGTTAGTATGTTATAAGGTGTATTGTATGTGTTTTTATTAATTTATTTTTTAATAAGATTAAATAAGTTCCCAATTGTAAAGTCCAATATGAAATGTTTCACTGTTTTCCTTAAATATAATTAAAGATTTACTTTATACCTCACGCCCGTTATAATATGAAGAATGGTATTTAATTCGCAGTGGGAAAACCGATTATACGCTAAGCATCAATAATTAACTGTTTTTCCTGAAACTGTCATACCGTTGCATTCCTATTCGCGTTTTACACAGAGTATGTAAAGATTTTCTCGCTCACTCGACACATTAAAAATTTAACAAGTATTCTTTCGAAGAATGTGACTAATAAGTTTAGAACTCCTTTGACTATCATGATTAACACAGATTACATTTTCAATTGGAATGTACGATATGTTCTACAAAAAAATAATTACTAATTATATAATCTGTTGAATATATATTTATGAATTTAAACAGAGAAAATTTGACTCCCAAGCCGATGCAAGGCCCCGCCATTTTTGTACAGTTCAAAATGGCGCGAAATAATAGATTATTATTGTCATGAGAGTTAATGTGTAATTCTACATAATCTCTCTATAACTGTATAGTACACCTCTTTTATATAGATATAGGGTTTTTATACTTAGAAATAACTAACAGTAAATATCAAAATTAACTTACAATTAAATGGGCCATATTTTAGGGATTACGTTAGCTTCTTCTTATTAACAAAATAATTTGATCAATAGTTTCGGAGATTGTTTTCTACATCCAAATTCGCAAACTTTACCTTAACTTTGTTGATTAGATATATATGTATTAGTATATATCTTTCGGTCACATTCAAACTAACAATTAGTGTTCGGTTACTAATTCGTAGCGTTTAAGATATGCAATATGAAAAAATATTTCAATTACATTAAGTGACTATTTGTTATAATATCGCACTTTATATGTCGAAACGAAACCTTAGATCGGCTTTCGTCATTTCACTGAAAACGGCATTCTAATGGAATTAAGAACTGTATTTATTTTACGCAATAATTTAACTAAACATACTACAAGTAATATATGGAATGAGTGTGAATCATGTGAATGTGTCCAAGAATCGTTGCATGTCTTGGAAAATGTAATATATAGTTTAGATAAATGGGATCAAAAATGTTGTCGCTCTCATATATATCTCGTAGCAGCGTTTCCACCGGAAATGTGAGTGACTTAAAATTAGCATTACAGAAAAAGAAATTTTTGTTAATATTTGAATATTGTGAAGAGTTGTACAAGTTCCCTTAGAGTTTTAATATCGATTGCAGTTACGTTTTTTTCATCGAAACCGTCGATTATATATTAATAGTTATTATTTTTTATTTAAGTCTATACTGAAGGACATATATTAGAAGAAAAAAAATCGTAGTCTCTACTACTTGTAGCCTTTGACAAAGAATCGAGGCCTAATTCTTATGTTTTCAAAAATGCTTCCGTGAATTTGTTGTAATATGTATTTCAACTTTTTTTTTTTAATTTAGCAAGTAGTATTTCCATCACATTGTCACATATGAAAATATAAACTGAACACACAGACCAAGATCGTAAAGCCCTTACGTATATATTATAAAACGCTTGAAAACGAGTTTCGTTTTAAAAGCTGGCAGGTTGCGTACCCACGGCCAATGCTACCGTGTTATAAGAGAAAATCTCGGAATGGAAAGAGTTATAAACATGTACAAAGGTTTATTTACTTAACACGCGGCCATATCAGATTCCTCGGTCTCAGATGACCAGAATTAATTCACAAACAAGGAAAAATATTTCATTCAGCTCTTTCATTGAAACATAGCATTGCAGTTAAAAACTTTCGAGTTATCGCCCCACTGACCCGGTCTGGTGTAAGCGTTAATTTTGTTTTAGAAAGTGATACATACTTTTTTTTAACCATTATTTTAATTAAATCTCAAGCCGCGGCCATTCCGATTTGTGGTTCAATTTACACACCAAACTCACTGCACGTTGACTTTGTTTTTGAATTTTTACATACGGTTACGGTATTTTTCTTATATAAAAATTATTATTTTATGAACGATGATAATCTTTTGTAAATAGGTGAGTTTTTTTCAATACTTTATAAGTTTTTTTTTTGTATTTAATCACAATCTCATCCGATTTTAAATGACGATTTGGTCTAAAATGCTCTAACACACCAAACCGGTACTGGCGCTGAAGTGCAGCTGCCCGGAACACACCAACAGGTGCTTGGCGACTGATTTTTTACTTGAGGGTAGTAGCTAGCGGGCGGTTGTCTTGGAAAACCCCAACCACGGTATTTTACTACACCCGAAGCCCCGACTCAGTTACAAGGATTCGAACCCACGTCCATCGACGCTGTTTTCGGATACGCTATCAATTAAACCATCAACGCTTTTACGTAATTTTTGGTATAAGCATTATTAGACAAATATAAAAACCTTGAAATGTTTTATTGTTCCAAACCCTGTCGCAGTCCAGTGTTATATAGATAATATATGTACATATAAATAAAATCGAAGTGTCTATTGTTCATCCGGGCTCCGTAAAAGATCAACCGATTTTATTGAGTACATATTTACTTCCATCGGAGTACTCTAAATACACTTTCCATTAGAGCTAAACAGTAATGAAAAAATTACTATTAAAAAAAATTAAAACGACCAAACTAATCCAGATACTCTCATAAGGTAATAAAATCATTATGACTCTGGCACCAATTTATTATTTATAGAAATTTAATATATTATTATTATTAGTACCTATCTATATGTTAACTCTGAACAGTAAAAACAAAACCATAAGACGGTACACGATTGATTTAACGAATTTTTATTATATAAACATCCAGTAAAATGTGTACGTATAGGAAAAGACAAAGAGGCCTGTGAATTCCAAAGAACAATAAAATATAGTATGTCACTACCTAGTGCTTAGTTATATTCTAGTCTTTCTCATGAAAAACCCACTTAGGTGCGCCAACTTACAAGGTCAAACGGTATTGTAGTCCATCGATGTAATAGTACAACTATTGCACAATAGGTGGCGTGCGAATCGTTTCATTTTAAAGTCAATAGAAACGAAATCCCGGGTAAAAATAAGTGGTAAATAAAAACATTGTTTAGTTGATGATAGTTACTTTTTACTGGTTGTCCCCAATTTATGTAGTTGTAAAAGTTATACAACTCGATATGCTAACGTTATTGCTACTTGCAACTCCGCTACAGCTTTCACTAAAGAGTTTTTATTTTATTTCCTTCGCAATAGATGAACAGCGAGAATCTGAGCCACTTCAGAGTCTCTCATTGTTTTATATTCGATCACTTAAAAATGTTTTGTAATGAACGCAATATTATCAAAAAGACACCCATTTATTATACGTCATGTGGTTAACGTAGGTGGTAGAGCCACGTTGAAGTTATTACTGGTTTCAGCATGAATGGGTCGGCTCGTCCGGGGTAGTACCACCCTCTCACAGAAAACCGACGTGAAGTAACAGTGCTTGCATTGTTGCGTTTCGTTTGGTCAGTGAGAGCGCCGGATACCCACCTCCTCTCCCCTTCCCCGTTCTTCCCCTCCCCATCCCCCACTTCCCCACTCCCCTCTCCCCCAAACACAGGTTGGCAACGCACTTGCGACTCCCTTGGTGTTGCAAGTGTCTATGGACGGTGGTGATCACTTACCATCAGGTGACCCACATGTTCGTTTGCCTCCAATAGCATAAAAAAAAAAACTGATCTTTACGTCTTAAAATGATTTTATCATTTACTAGCTTCTGCCCGCCTAGAATAGTTACTTTGGAGCTAACGCTAACTTTAACTCGCGACTTCGTTTACGTAGAAGGTGACAATATTTTTAAATAATACGTACGTTTTGAGATAATCTTCATTGGTACTCCGCTCTTATTGGTCTTAGCGTGATGTTATATAGCCAATAGCTTTCCTCGGTAAAGGAGCTATTTATCACTGAAAGAATTTTTCAAATCGGTACCAGTAGTTAGAGATGAGCGCGTTCAAGCAAACGGACTCTTCAGCTTTATAATCTTCTTCTTTATATATAAACTAGCGGACCGGGCGGACGTTGTCCTGCCTTGAAAACAAAAAAATCCTAAAAGTCGATCGCAGCGCCACCTGCCGGGTCCAATTGTGAATCTAAACCATTCTCGAATCTCCACGAACACACACAAAAAATTTCATCAAAATCGGTCCAGTCGTTTAGGAGGAGTTCAGTCACATACACACGCACACAAGAAATATATATATTAAGATTTATTCTGTACGTGTATGTTGTCACTGAACTCCTCCTAAACGGTTGGACCGATTTTGATGAAATTTTGTGTGCGTGTTCCAGTGGATCCGAGAATGCTTTAGATTCACAATTGGACCCGGTAGGTGGCGCGGCGGTTGACTTTTAGGAATGTTTTTTATTATCAAGGCAGGACAACGTCCGC
Organism: Antheraea yamamai; assembly: GCA_036509395.1. Classification (NCBI taxonomy): domain Eukaryota; kingdom Metazoa; phylum Arthropoda; class Insecta; order Lepidoptera; family Saturniidae; genus Antheraea; species Antheraea yamamai. Next base: position 16,997,666 of record AP028442.1, read on the forward strand.
AGGGCTCAATAGTCGTATATAAATTTCTTCTGTACGTGTATATGTCACTGAACTCTTCCTAAACGGCTGGACCGATTTTGATGAAATTTTGTGTGCGTGTTTCATTGGACCCGGTAGGTGGCGCTGCGGTTGACTTTTAGGGTTTTTTTTTTATTATCAAGGCAGGACAACGTCTGTCGGGCCCGCTAGTATTAGTATAGATTTATAATTGCCTTAATTAATAATATTGTGATACAAAATTAAAATAATAGACTTAGATTACTAAAACGAGCTTGGTTTGTCTAACTTGATACTAAAAACTGTATAGGTACATTTTTATAGCCATTTACATTTTTTTTTACGTATTCAAAGTAATTACAGTCACTCTTGGGAAATATACTCGTCGTTGGTGAGGCGTGGTCTCGTAGCTGTTTTAGTTGGCCAATAAGCGTTTTAAAAAAATCCATCTTCATGCAAATTTAATTCTCGCGACCCTTCTGCTAGATGCGCGTTGAGAAGTAATACACATGTATATACAAATTATTTCTTTACCTATATTAGGGTAGCCCAAAAAATGTATTTGTTCATTCGAGCTTAGTTTAGTTAAAATATTTAAAAAAAAAAAAGAAAAAGACTATGACCTACTCGGCAATGGCAGTAATAATCCAGAAGATGGATTGCCAAGAACAAGATTAAATAAAATAAAAACAAATACGTGTATCCGTTCTGCAATTGATTTTTATTTATATAGTTTGTAATTTAACATGACTTCGCAGGCGATTGTTAATCGAACTATATATTTTTCATCGTCGCTCGCAGTGTGTAATTAGTGAGGCATTGACTGCTAGTACAATGTAACGATATACTGTTTGTAGTTACGAGGCGTTTGACGGTCGAAAGTTTAATGTCGTTGCTAACAGATACCACGATCAAGTTACTACGAAGTATTACTATATTATAGTCTGTGATATTATGACTATTACTATGATTTCTATAAAAATAGAGAAAAGGTAAAACTAATTAGGACGTTTCTATCCTCTATCAACCTATTTTCTTAGATTCAGTATTACCAATAATAAAAGTTTGAAAATAGTTGACATATAAAAACCACACGACCAACCACCAACACGACGCACTGTCTTGAATAAAAGTAGCGGTCAAAACCGTCCAGCAAAAACTCCCCAATATAGATACGTGGTTATAGTTACGCGATAAACTTGTGATTTTTATTTATTTTTTATGCACCGTGACTTGCATTGGGTTCCAGTCGAAAACCAGCGCTAAGTGTTTCTCATAATATTATAGCAGATGCTGAGCTATATACCGTTTCATAATGCTGTGATATGCACATTGTACTCCGCTCTTGTACACTTGTATGTTATGCATTATGAATAAAATATATCTCTCTTTCTAAACGCTAAATCTATAGAGTATTAAAAATATATTTTAAAATGAATTAGCGCAGTCATTATGTATCAATCTTTACCTAAAAACGAAACAACTATGAAACGTGCTGTTATTTCTACATTCAGAACATATTAAAATGCATTTACTGCGTAGATACTAAAGGGCAGTTACTGACATTTATACAAAACTTTGGTATAATATTGTCTGGTAGAACAGAACCGTAAAATTATGCTGTACCTCTTTTTGTATTTTTTGTATAATTCATACTGGGAATTTTGATATTTTACGGAATTTCTCATTGTCCGCCGACTAGCAATGATTAACCACCTGGGTTAAAACGTAGTTATCCATTTTATAGCGCCCACTGGGTGGTTTTGCTAGATGACAACTATTTTTTTTTATTTTTAACCCAGCGGGTGGAATAAAATTGATTATAACTGACACCGATATTTTAGTGTATAAAATAATAAATCAAATTGTTGATTTATTGTCATTTTTTATATCTAATATATGTTGGATTTTTTAAATAAAGTGTCGTCGCATGACTCTAAGCGATGTCCATTGAAAGAGGAATTTGTAAAAGGCGCAACCGATACGTACCTCTTTGTGGTCGGTTTTTACAAAAAGGTTTGCATACGTATGACCGATATACGAGTTCGATTATACTATTATCTAAGTTATATATCAATAACGAGATAAGCAGTAATGTCAAATAAAGAATACACAATTAATTCAGATAATACCTAGTGTATAACCTAATCTAATATTGAGTGAACAAATTTTTCTTATTGGTTTATGTATTGGCCGAATACTAACTAATTCATACTGAGAGGATGATATGTGAAGGAGAATTGTAATTTTATGAATTGTATGTTCCTGCTGTTAAATCTCTTATTCGTAACATTGAAAACTAAATCCTTTGATACAATATCCCCCACCACGTAATCATTCTGCCGTTATCGCTTCAAATGTCTTGTCAAATAACCAGAATTCTTATTAAATTAACTAATGAACTGTAAGAATACCTTCAACATACAGGTTCTCCAAGTACGTAATTCCTACGGCTTCAAAAGTCCATTGAAATTCCGTTTCCATTTAATTAGTTCATATTATGCGACGTTCGTTAACTGGCCGTACTGTTAACATAATTTGAATTAAATGAAGACTTTAAAATTTTCGTAGTCACGATCGAACGGTCAAAAACTATTAACAAGTAGGTAAATTGATGCGTATACATTTGTACAGTATCATATTGTCACGAATTACTTTTGTGATTTTATTTTTTAATCGAACTCGAAAAATATATCCTATAGGCTTTTTTTACTGGAATCAGTAAAATCGTATCTGAACATCGCTGAAAATCACCAAAAATAAAACTATGGCAGATACTTAAATATCGCAATAATAACCGAGCATAAAAATCCTGGCGGTCGAGTGGTTTCGTTCAGACATTGATTTCGGAATTCGCGTACATTTATCAATTGAAATTGGTAATAGTTTGGCTGAAGTTGGAAGAAAACTAAACTTTTTTTTTCCTTCATGTGAAGATCTTTAACGGATATCCACCTCGCTGGGTAACAGAGGATGAATACGACCGAGTCGTGCGGACTAAACCCACGGTACCTTCTTACTTTTGGACGGGGGAGCATGGATTGCCTAATCGGCATTACGTCCGCTCCTCCGATAGGTGTTGTCCCCTCCCAAGGGGCCCCAACTGCGGTCTGAAGGGCCAAGATTGGAGACCCTCAAGGGGGGGGGGGCGGGGTGTTAGGAAACCTGAGAAATGTTTTTATAATATCACAGTATGTGGAAAATGTATAGAACTATGAATTTCTCGGAGTTTGAAATCGCCAATATATCGTGGGCTGGCGTGGTGGTTATTCCCATACCTTCCTCCGGATCTCTTACATGATTTTGATAAACCAAGCAACGACGGTGCTGTCTCTGTGTATAATTATTATAAAACAACATTAGGCCTCTCGTCCCATATGCATCGAGTTTTGATACAGTTTACACTATCGTTTAGAGATTTTTATCCACACGATATACATACATATGTATGTACAACAAATGCTTATAATATTTATATAACTAACAGAAAAATCGATTAATTTTAAAAAACAAAATACTCCGGATGCCTACATTAGTAACGCTCAAATCTTATGAGAAATGAAAACTACCTACATTGGTAACGCTCGCTAAAACTTATGACAAAAAAATGCCTATAGAAAAGTATATTTTTCAACCAAGCATTACCTACCGTAATTAATGACCTGTAAATATCAAAGTATATCTAAATTGTTTAGATATTTATGATGCATATATTAGTGTACGAGTATAGCATTCATGCGAAGCCAGGACGGGTTAATAGTATATAATAACGACTATCTTCCAACAAGTATATAGAGTAGAGTGAACATTTTATTTCACACTTCTACCGCTTTGTTCTTGCGAAACATTATTATGTAGGTGTTTATACGCCATAATATGCAATTTTCTGGATCATTTCTAGTTATAATATTAGAGTTTATCAGAATGCACGACTTGCAGTTCAATTGGCGACGAGCATTTGTAACTTGCCGTGCTCTTGTCCCCTACGTTATCGTATTCAGGGTCGTCGCGTCACCGGAACTTCGTAAATATCGCGAACGTATCTCATTCGCACGTATCTATCGGTGAGTACGTTTGAAAGAGATAGCTGAGGGGAATGACCGATGTTGACGTTTGAGGTCGTCCGTAACAAGGTCAGGGTTTCGATTATGTTGTGTTTTTACGAATTAGTTCATCTTTGACGTAAATGCGAATTTATAAAATCGTGACAGCCCTAGTCGAATTTAAATATGGCCTACGTGCGATGACGTAACGAGGATGATAATTATTATTGTGGCGATAAGTACAAAAGTATCGGTTCTTTTAATCATTTTTATTTGTGATAAATTATTTAAAATTATCGTTAATTGCAAATCAAGTAAAATTATTTACGTATCGACTTGCAATACTCGCAAATTGTCTTCTCAAAGTTTGAAATCATATCACTGGTTTGAATTCTGCTAAACACTTATATTCTTTCAATTCTATTTTATTGCGATTATTCCGTAATTTTTGTATTAGTGATCATGCTTAGATCAACTCTGTTTCATTCACTATTAAAATAAAATGACTGCATTTTACAGATACTTACTTAAGAGTTTATACGTTTTTATATCATTCAAATTAATTACAATATACCTATTTTTGCCATTAATGAATATCTTCATCTGTTGCAAATGCTCAGTGTTTACTGTAATACTGCAATAATAAAATGTAGTAGAAGTACGTATGTAACGTAATGCATAACGAATTTTTTTTCCTACCATGCTATATGAAGATTCAATAAAAAAAGAAGTAATTTTGTAGTTCATGCCAGCGGGTCCGTGGGTATAAATATATACTATAGTAATACCATGTTTTGTTTCAGAAAATGAGTTCAAGCGTTTGCTACAAGTGCAACAGGACTGGGCATTTCGCTCGCGAATGCACCCAGGGCGGCGTGGGAGCCCGCGACGCCGGCGCTGGCTTCAACCGGCAGCGGGAGAAGTGCTTCAAGTGCAACCGCACCGGGCACTTCGCGCGCGACTGCAAGGAGGAGGCCGACCGTTGCTACAGGTACGAGACTGCCAAGGATGCCGTTATAATTGACAACTACTACTCTAATCTACATACGGAAAAGTGAACATTTAAATCACTTATTTTTCATATGACATGAAAAAACACCTGTAAATATAAGTATGATTACAATTAATTATAATTTGCGGGATTCATACATCTGTTTAGAGCATCTCCATCTCCAGTCAGAGCATCTCCAGTCTCCATAAGACTAGACTTATGTGTGATTTTAAATTTTAGATTGTTTGTCAATCGCTTTTGAGTGTCTTGTATATTTACACTTTATATTTGTAGTTTTACTGTTCCCATATATATGTTTTAGTAATACCTCAAGCTGCAACCCTCCTTGGTTTTACTACTCAATCCTCGGGTCTGACTTAAAGAGTTAGTCAAAGCCCAAATAAATGATGACTAAATAAATAATATGACAGTTTTTAATTCGAATAAAAATAAAATAATTTGAAACGCAACAATGCAAGCACTGATACTTCACGTCGGTTTTCTGTGAGAGGGTGGTAGTACCCCAGGCGACCCTGTAAACTAGTAATAGCTTCAGCATGGCTCTACCACCTACAAAAGAATGTAGTCCACCTGTTGTTAAGGGATCATTGCAGTCTATGGCAGTGTACAGGGTATCTCAATAGAACCATAAACCTATGTTGGACCTTCCAATTCGAATTCGAATAAAAATAAAATATAATAAAAAATAAAATAATATGAAACGCAACAATGCAATCACTGATACTTCACGCCGGTTTTCTGTGAGAGGGTGGTAGTACCCCGGGCGACCCTGTAAACTAGTAATAGCTTCAGCGTGGCTCTACCACCTACAAAAGAATGTAGTCCACCTGTTGTTAAGGGATCATTGCAGTTTATGGCAGTGTACAGGGTATCTCAATAGAACCATAAACCTATGTTGGACCTTCCAATTACTAAGTTCGAATACCTAAACCAGTGTATCCTGATAATAATTTGAGTTTTTGAAATAGATGTAGCTTTAACCCTTTCATAGTCGAACCATAAAACCATTTATACATCATCTTGTTTAAAATTTATTATTCCTATAAACTTATGCATTGCCATAAGCAATCTCTATATAGTTATGGTTTTACTATTGTAATTATTTTCTATTGTTCTCTTGAATAAACACCACTAATTTAATAATACATTATGTCGCTAAGCACCTGCTTACCTATCAATGTGCTCTTGGGAAATTACAAAAAGGATTAGGATTTACATTGTAATTTTTATATTCAATAAAGAATATACTTTGAAATATTAGTTTGTAGAATTATCTAAAATTAATTTATTAGCTACTCGAAGATTATTACATAAAGATTGTGTAAATACAAATGCTTTTTTAAACTATAAGTTGATGTTGTCTCTTTGTTAAAGTAATACATACAGACAAAAATATTTTACAGTTATCAGAGCATAACAGGCCTTATAGAATCGTCAATCGAATTCTATATATGTCGATATTTTTTGGACTCTACTTCTATTATGACAATCTAATGACATCAACTTTGTGATAGGAGCACTTGTTAACATGACACAACATTGTTAACAAGTACCGGTAGGTTCATTAATTTAATGTTCCTTTTGACACCGCAATACAGCTGTACCAAGATCTGGTACAGCACCATTTATTGGTACACAAACGATTTAACACAGCCAAATGCAATGATGTTGAAATATTATTGATTCTATAGCGGATTGAATCAGTAATGGACATATCAAATGCTACGTTCCCATGCATAGTCAATGAACAGAGTTGTGCAGGCATTGACCTAGATAAGCAGGGTCACGTGGAGATTATAGATTAAATACTTACAAATGTTCCGGCATCCTTTAAAACCTTTGTTATTGGCTTCCTAATTCGTCTTTTAATAAGGACACACTATAATAGTAAGTTTCTATAAATATCTATACAAGTAAATATTTATGAGCGGCGAAATAATTCACATGGAATAGCCATTAATTATTTAAAATTTACATTTATATAAGGCAGTGTTCTAACTGGCTCATCATCCTGACAAAGTGTGAAGGGCGGAAATTTGGGGAGTGTGATAACTTTTGTGCTATAAGCACCCTTTCAAGACAGAATTTCTGTCAATTTAACTCGCAAGGGTTTGTATGGTTTTTTTTTCGGTTAAGTTAATTTTCTATTTTTTTTCGTAATTTACATTAAAATAAGTCGAGCTGCAATAATAATCTGATGATTTTAACACTAGACACCATATTTATTTATATGACACCATATTTATTTACATGGCACAATATTTATTTACATGACACCATATTTATTTACATGACACCATATTTATTTACATGGCACCATATTTATTTACATGACACCATATTTATTTACATTACATTAAAATAAAAATATATAAATTTTATAACCTGTAGGAATCAAGTCTTATAAAATTCACGCACAAATATGTGGAATGTAAATTATGCCTACAGGTTAAATCAATTCGTTTTTGTTATTATTACTAGTATTAGGTTTAATTATAATTATTGTGAAAAATACAATTTCTTACACATTCATCACAATTAACATAAATGATATATTTATTTATCAGTAAAAACAAGATGTTGTAATATGAACAAACATATCTTAATCAATACGAAACCTGGAGCTACAAATATAACAATATGTTGTATAAGTATGTACATTTATATTCAGAATAGAAGTAGAGGTAAATAAGAGGTGTATGAAAGAGTGAATAATAGAGGACATTGTAATGATAATTGTTTTTGTGTGCACAGATGTAACGGCACAGGGCATATAGCGCGCGAGTGCGCGCAGAGCCCCGACGAGCCGTCCTGCTACAACTGCAACAAAACGGGGCACATCGCGCGGAACTGCCCCGAGGGCGGCCGCGACAACTCCAACCAGACCTGCTACAACTGCAACAAGTCCGGACACATCTCGCGCAACTGCCCCGACGGCACCAAGACCTGCTACGTGTGCGGCAAGCCCGGGCACATCTCTCGCGACTGCGACGAGGAGCGAAATTAACACGAGCGCTCACCTCCGATATTACATTATAAAAATAAACTATGTATATTATGATGCCACGCACGGACGATAAGCAAAGGACGCGAAACGCGCGACAGACACTAGAATGTAAGAGACCACACGACTGTATGAAATTACAAAAGCAACGGAATTACAAATCAGATGCAACGAGACCAGAGAGGGCGGTAACCAGGCGACCACGCGACGGCGCTGGCCGACATGTTGTTCGTAGGGAGGCGAGACCCGCACGTGGCCGAGGGTGGTCACCCTCGCCGCCCTCGGCGGCGGACCCGACAGCCTCCTAAGTTAATGTTTGTTCTTGCACGATGTGAAAGAGTTATTGTGTTTTTAAATCATTTAATAATAATAATAATCGTGATTAAACTATTGATGAGGTAGCGTTACAGTTATAGCATTACAGAGTATATATTTAATATATTTTGTACAGATTTTTTTGTCAAAAGATAAATTGGATGCTGGCGTACCATGTGAGTTTTCAATGAAGAGAGAGAGAGAGAGGGTGGAGCCCCCGGAGCGACCCGAACCCCTGCGGATTGTTCGTTCGTGCAGAGTACACTTGCGCGAGCGCACTTGCCGTCAGCCTCACACCTATCCTATTATTACACTTAGTGATTTATTTTTAATTGATTCCTTTGTTTATGATCCTGCTGACATGTGGACCGTTCAGTGGTTAATTAGAATTTCATCAATCAGAACATTTTTTATTTTGATAACCCCTTGTCGATTTGCCTCCGTCTACACGTGAATGTAAACGAGTCACTCGATTCTGCTGGGACAGATAAATAAAATATTCATTTATGCAAATTTCTATGAAGCCCCCCTATTTAACATTTGGTCACTGACCTAAAGTAACCGAGATGGTACTGAATAACTGTAAACATTTCTCAAATATATTTTGAATGTTTTCAAGAAAAGATTGCAACATCAATCTATTAAAATGCAGTATCTAACGGTATCGAAGTAAAATATTATTCGAAGTATACTATCAAAATCTTTAGAATAAAGTTACAATCAATAGTAGAATTTGACTTCAATGTAAGTATTGTCTCATTAATTAAAAGGGAATAGTTTAGAACGCACAATGGTTATCAATTATTTTTTATATTCGATATAAGAACACAGATCAAAGTATGAATCAATTTGATACTACAGTTGATAGACGTAAATGTACGCAAGCTGTTCCCAAAACAATATACCGCAAGTTTGATACAAGTATATAACATCGTGATGTTATTGTCATACTATGAAACTACTCAATACAGGTATCTCGAGATTTACTCACTAACTTGGACTCTCTACATAAATGTATCACCACAGTAAAATTACCAACACATTAGTATTACCAAGATTTACTCCTTCGAAGATTAAGATTACACCAAACAGAACGCGTGTTAAGGCGTACTAGCGCCGCGTTTTGTTGTACTGTTCTAATTGAAACTAGTCAAGACGCGCGCTTTTTGACTGGTTTCAACTAATAGTACAACACAATGGGACGATAGTACGCTTTGGCACGCGTTAAAACGCATTCTGTTTGGGTATATAGAAGAAAGGCCACATTTTTAATTTACTGGTATTGGAATTTATCATTTTGAAATTGCTATTGAGCTATTGCTACTATCACTTGCCAAATATATGTACAGACTAGTAAATATATTTCTACGTGTTGCAAAACATCTGTATAGTAATAGAAGGCAACCTAAAATCGGTGTATCCTTCCATCCAAAATTTCCCCTCTCGTCTCAACTAACAACGCTCTAGATATTTTTCGGCTAATAAGGCCGGATCTGGCAACGGGCTTAAAAATAGGAGTGGTGCAGTTGGCGAAACAGACCAGGAGTTTGCTGCAGGAAGTCAGAAAGAAAGGTTTATTTGACATACAACACTCGAAAACATATTCATACTTATACAGTAAGTTATATAAAAGATGTTGAGTTGAATGGGCTATTGTCTCAGCATAAGACTGCATTCTTAAAAGTGCAAGCGTTGCAGCACTGACATGGCCTGTTTTTACGAACACACGGTTGGAATTACACTAATTTATATATGACTAGCTGACCCGTGCAACTTCGTCTGCACCAAATCGGTTATTACCGGTTTCAATTGTATTTTTAAATGCAAATAATCTTAAAAGACCTAAAAGCCGATTGCAGCGACATCTAGCACTTCCAATTGTGAATCCAAAGTATCCAGGGACTCACTCAAACATATACCCACTTGATATGTGAGAAATCTTTTAAAATAAGCCTAGAATCTGTTCGCAGCATTACCTAAAGTAGTGTCATCAAAGTGAAGATCAAAACTAACTTACATACTCGTATATTGCCGATGAATGTCTTCCCAGTACCCCTTGCAACTTCATAACGTAACGTACTGTAAAAATTGAACTTTATCTACATTAAATTTCCATTTTGTTTTAGTTGTTTGTTTTATAAGAATTTGTAAAGTATACGTGAAATCTGCATTCAATTTTAATTTTGTCACATTTATTTTACTTTTGACATATAAACCACCTTTTTTACTAAGAAACTGAACTTGGGATAATATACTTTTCTAACAGTGAAAGAATTTTTGAAATCGGATTAGTAATAGGTACCAAGCATTCCTCGAAAACAAAACTTTACCTCTCATTACAATATTAGTATAAATACAAAATAGTATGGTAACTGCAAACACTTCAACTGATTTATTTTAATAGTAGATTCACAACCCTAAAACCCAGCTGTTTCAAGACTCAACAATATTTAGAAAATTAATTTTATCAAATATCGAAACAACACACGTACTGATAGAACTCTAATTGAGATTCATCTTCTACAATGCAATGTAACTATTATCTAGGTTTGTGTTTTAGGAAAAAATCTTGTCACCTTTGTTTAGTAAACATTTTTCATACAATAAAATAAGTGTAACAACATACAAGTGACAGTTTCGTTTACACATATTTGTTTCATATGTGGTTGATAATTACGGATAGAAACGCCATGTAGCCGTAGCTCAGTTAAAACGTACTGGACATTATGTGGTTCGACGGGGCCGACGGTTCGGAACCCAGCGATATTTTTCTTTGGTATTTTTTTTTAAGTAGCTTAGGGAAATATAGCTTAATTTTTTAGCTAATCTGTCTGCTATACATAGCACAAAGAAAATTTGGCAAAATCCGTTAAGAATTTCATTAACTACAAATTTTTGATTTTCGTCCGTTATCCTGGAGAATCCCTTGCGTTTTATGAGATAAAAAGTCCACTGGATGTAACCTTGTAATATTAGTTATCACTGTGCCAAATTTCGACAAAATTGGTTCAGTATTTTCAGAGTGATATGTGTTCAAAGGGACAGACAAACAGGCAGATCCTGGAGAATCCCTTGCGTTTTATGAGATAAAAAGTATCCTAGATGTAATCTCGTAATATTAGTTATCACTGTGTAAAGTTTCGTCAAAATCGGTTCAGTACTTTCAGCGTGATGCGTGTTCATAGGGACAGAAAGACAAAAATTCTAAAAAGATTATTTTTGGCTTCTATATCGATAACAAAGTCTACCCCTATCAAAATTTTCAAAAAATATTTAATGTACAGATTTGACCTTGCTACAGTTTTATTATAGTATAGATAGATATTCTCATCTCTTAGGTATATGCATGTTCTAATTTATAAGCAACTACTGCATATATTCAATACATAAACTACGAAGTTACTTTCGGAATATTGCGCTTTACCTGAAAGATCACATTGATGAACAGAAATTATGTACCTTTATCAATTAACTCGGTGTAACACGACGCTTGCCATTATAGTAAATATTTTTCCATTTACAGTCCATTTATGATTATGTCAAAATTCCCATAAGTACGACAGTAGTGGTGGAAATACGTACAATTATTTATTACTGCTAAACAGAATCCCATAAAATAATACGAAGTCTGTGGTGCTCGCATTACGTATAAACTGCTATACATTTATATTTTATATATAATATATTTAATTCATGACCCTTGGTCTTTAACTAAATGGTTGTCATAATACCTTAATGTAATTAAAACAGTTATTAACATTTTAAGAAACTACGATTTTTATAAGTAGTTTAATATAAGCAATAAATTTATAAGCGTTTAACGGTGTGTTTTGTCGTGGAACAATGGGGTAAGCGGTCTTGTGCACACACGTCATAAAGAGGAAGTAAACGGATAACATTTTTTACAAACTATATTTTTACTTTAGTCCCTCCCATCCCTACTTTTCGTTACACAAAAAGGTTGCGGATCACGATTTTAAAACCCTCCCATAAGAAGTTTCACTACCAAAGGGCTATTAACCTTGGACTTAGATGAAAAAAATGATGTCTAGATGAAATTGTAAGCTGGTGGTAAGGTATTTTTATAAAGTGATCGTAAGGCCATATCCCCGTAATTCGTAGAGTTAATTTTGCACTACGGTAAGCCATGTAGTAGCTGTACTTATAACCGCTTTGACATGAAAACATCTATACCCTCGCGTTAAGTACAGAAATAACCTATTAAACTTTTTTGTGTTATAAAATCTAATAATGCTATAATAGATGAGGTCTAAATGTATTCAAAAGGAATTAAAAAAATCCTGTGCCGAGCAAACGCAAAAGCTACAGCAACATCAAAAATGAAACGAAAGAACAACGTAAAGCAATAATGTAGGTGAACACAGGTTATGATTGTATAGACGCCGTCCGCCCGGTCCTGCGGGACTGGATGTCCAGGGAGTGGGGCTCCCTGACGTTCCGACTGGTGCAGGTACTCACCGGACACGGCTGTTTCGGGTGGTACCTGCACCGGATCGCACGCAGGGAGCCGACCGCCGCCTGCCACGAGTGCGGCGCTGTCGAAGATACCGCGCAGAAGTAACTATTCCATCCGGACGAAGTTGCGGGTAGAAGCTAGTGACAAATATTAATAAAATATATAGAACTAGCTTCTGCCCGCGACTTCGTACGCGTGGAATAGTTAATTTGTGCTAACGTTAACACGCAGTAGAAGTTTTTAAACATTCTTCATTTGTTCTCCACTTAGCGTGATGAGCCTTTAGCCTTCCTTGATAGATGAGCTTTCTAACACTGAAATATTTTTTTAATCGGATACGTAGTTCGTAAAATTAGAGTATTCAAATAAACAAACAAATAAAGTAGTACCAAGGAATCCCTGAAAACAAAAATTCTGAGCCGATAGTATTACAAATTTATAAATGTCGACGAATTCCGAAAAATCCGAAATTTATTACATAGACATCAGGGGAGTCGCAAGTGCGTTACCAACCTGCCTTGGGGGAGAGAGGAAGTAAGTGGAGGGGAGGTGGGCCTCCGGCGCTCTCACTGACCGAACGAAACATGCAAGCACTGTTACTTCACGTCGGTATTCTGTGAGAGGGTGGTAGTACCCCGGGCGAGCCGGCTTATTCATGCTGAAACCATTAATAGCTTCAGCGTAGCTCTACTACCTACATTATGACCCTAACTTCATCCAGAAACTGTCTTATAGTTCAGCAGTGGGCCTCCTTCAGGCTGATGATTATTGCTTATCTAATTTAAACACGTCACATTAAAAAAATTATTTACTTTATAAGTAAATTTCGAGTTGCACTCGTTTTGAGTTTTTTTTAGAGAAGAGAGCTTTGAGCTATTATTTGAAATTTAATTGTGCACAGTGATGGAACTATCACGTAAAATGATACCAATGCCAACGTTCCAAAGTATAGGTTAAAATATAAATTAAAAAGTAAAAATAAGTCGAGGCAGTCATAAGGACCGTCGACAGAAGTGAAAACTAAAAACCATGAAATAAACGTGTTCTCTTTTGAATTTTCTTCTTAATTTTAATGTGAATGACAATATTTAAATTTCAGAATTTGTTTATTCCAATTATTAACTTCTCATAACTTTCATATCTATTGGCACTCCGAGCTATAATTTTATGCAATATACATTTTTATAAAGTCTATCAATCAATCAAACGTATGATGAGCTGCAAAATATCAATATTACGTATACACAGGCCCCTATACTACGCGTCGCCAGTCCGACGCAAGCGCAACAAGGCCAGTCATGCTTACGTAGAATGTCATGACGCGAATTTATAAATTTATGTCCTGCCAAAGAAACTGCTTAACGCGCCTAAAGAAGTTTTCACTTTAAAAATACATCATAGATAAAGTTCCTGTCAAACAGTTCCACACAATGATATAGATACTTGATAAGCGCTTTGTTAAAACTTGGCTAACTAGCTTATTTTTGACGGCGGTCCCGTCAAGCCGCCCTTATCTAAGCAACATGTAACTATTTCTTATTGACTACCGATATTAAGAGTATGCCATCTTACTTCCACATTTTATCTTAGACAGTATGGCGTTACAATATTACTTTACGTATCATACGTAACGTATGTGTGCTTTATCGTGCCATTTGTTTTGACAAAATATGATGAACGTACCAACGCAACATCCGCAAGTCCCTCATCAACAACATCGTTAAGATAGATAGTGTGTCGACCAGGGTTTCGTACCTGATACTCAGAATATCAAAGCGGTATTCGTTGAAGGTTATCCAGGTTTACGCACCGACATCGACACACTCAGACGACGAGGTGGAGGAGATGTACGAAGATATCGCAAAAGCCATCCATTCCTCCAAAACACATTATAACGTCGTGATGGGGGACTTCAATGCGAAATTGGGCAAATGAAGCGACAGTGAGCTGAGAGTGGGGCAATTTGGAATTGGACAACGAAACTCCAGAGGGCAGATGCTGGTAGACTTCATGGAGAAGGAAGACCTCTTTATGATGAATTCCTTCTTCAAGAAGCGCCCCCATAGAAAGTGGACCTGGATGAGTCCAGATGGTTGTACCAAAAATGAGATTGACTTCATTATGTCGACAAAAAGACAAGTATTCAACGAGTGATTCAAGTGATCCACACAGTGAAAACTGGAAGCGATCACCGGATGGTAAGAGGCACCTTGAACTTAAAAATTAAGCTTGAACGGTTTCGACTGATGAAGTCCACGCTCCGTCCTACAACTAGCCACATCCAAAACTCAGAAAGCTTTCAGCTCCAGCTCAATAACTGCTTTGAATCGCTGCAGGAAAGTGCATCAGTAGACGATATCAACGACATGCTTGTGGAAACTATCCATACGGTTGGGTCTAAATTCTTTAATTCCCACCATACACATAGAACGAAACCGATCTCGGACCAAACCCTAAGTCTCATGGAAAAGCGACGAAATCTACGGCTGCAGTCTTCAGGTGACGCATTGTCATATAGGCAGCGCAATAGACAGATCTCAAAATCACTTCTACGTGACAAACGTCAATTTAATACCTTGCGTATCAAGGAGATAATAGAACACAACAAAGGTTCTAAGGTGTTCTCAAGAGATCTGGCTATAGGGCAAAGCCAGCTGACGAGGCTGAAGACCAAGGATGGCAACATTGTTTCGTCCAAACCAGAGATTTTAGGAGAAATCGAGAAATTCTATGGGCAGTTATACACGTCGACATCGAAACCAGTTGGTAGTCCAGCTATAGACCCAAGAGCTGAACTGATTCCGAACTATACCGAAGATATCCCGGACGTCAGCATGTACGAGATTAGTATGGCTCTTAAACAGCTGAAGAACAATAAGGCACCGGGTGATGATGGAGTTACGGTGGAGCTTCTGAAAGCGGGTGGAGTACCGGTATTGAAAGTCCTTCAGAGGCTCTTTAACATTGTCATACTCGAGGGTACTACGCCACAGGCATGGCACAGAGGCGTGGTGGTACTATTCTTTAAGAAAGGTGATAACACACTTCTTAAGAATTACAGACCCATCACGCTTCTGAGTCATGTTTATAAGCTAAGGGTGTAGTGGGGAATAAAAGTTCTAATTAAATACGACCATCTATTAGTAACTCCCTACAATCTCTTCACTAGTGGCTCCAAGTAGCTGTAATGTACACAGCGGCCATACCCCGGGCAACCACGACCATCAGTGGGCTAAACCTAGTGAAGGGGACTACGATGTTTCGTAGTTAACAGGGTGATCTCCTCTAGGTATATGCAGTCTACGACGTCATGATGATCGTGCATTACTCTCCGTTTATTATGGCGTGGTAGCAGGGTAATGCGAAGCACCCTTAAAGGTCGTAAGGTTAGGATCTTTATGGTTTACGGCCGTTCGCTGCATCCTGGCCTCTGCCAATCGTATCGGTTCTCCGGTCCATTGGAGTACAGAGTACAGGACGAGAGAGTGCACATGCACCTGCGCAACTGTTTGTGCACTTAAGATATTCTCACGCGCAGATGACTCTAGCGTTTCTTTTCCGGTTATGAGCAATAAATCTTGCGGCGATGGAGTGGTGGCGGTGGGTTAAGGTGTCGATGTACCGAGGCCTAGTTAGCACTCAGCACGTAAGTGGCCAGGAGAGAGTGGTCGCTCCTGGAGTCGATTGATAGCGGGACTCCGGGTTCGGCAGCACGACTGGTGACAAATCAGCTCTATTTAGGGTCACTCTGCTTTCCTCTGAATTGAGGAGGGGCCTAGAAAAGGTGGCCTAAACATAGTCCGCTTCACCCATCATCTAGGTGTCTAACCGCGGGCGCCTAGTCATCGACAAAACGCGGTCGAAACAAACAGAAAAAGATTAGTAAAACCAATCCCCAACAACTTTGCATAGCTACATGGAATGTTCGGACTCTGCTGGACAATGACCGAAACTTGTGCCCAGAGAGAAAAACTGCTCTTATTGCAAGGGAGCTGACTCGATATAGAATAGACATAGCTGCAATCAGCGAAACCCATCTCAGTGTTAGGTCATTTAACCTGGATCCTCTCTTTAATGAGCCAACTAGAATTACTTCTCATAGTGCATCTTACATAGATAACATTTTCACTGACTTTGAGACCATTGGCGGTAGTATTATTACTGGGATACGGTCTGATCATAAAGGACTAATTGTTAAAATAAACTGTAAAAAACCTAGCACTGAGTATAAGAAAACAGCTAGACTAACATCCCAAACTAGATTAGATCGTTTAAATCACAATATTCTTCAAAGATTATCATCTAATAATTTTAGCAATCAAGATCCAAATGAGGATTATGACAGCTTGTTCAATATCATAAGGACGGAATTTAATAAACACTGCCCAAGAAAAGTTGTTAATGTAAAAAATAAAAATAATTTTAGTGAATGGGCTACCATAGGAATTTAAAAAAGTAGAAATCGACTATACGATTTGTATTATAGGAGATCATTAACTAGCGATGAATCCTTTCATTCTTATGTCAGAAATTATTCTAAAATTTTTAAACGTGTTTGTGTAGCTGCCAAAGCAAAATTTTTAGGAAATAAAGTACTTGAGTCTAGTAATAAGACCAAGACTGTCTGGCATATTATAAATAAAGAATTAGGGAAAAATAAAATAAATGATAATACGCATAATCTAGATGTTGATGGAGTACTAATTTCAAACAGTTCAGAGGTAGTGACTGTTTTCCAAGATTATTTCACAAATATACCTCTACAGGTAACAAAAAATATTAATTCATCAGCCCATGGTGCCGTATCATTTTTAAAAAGTCTGAGGGCACCTGTAAAGTCAAAATTTAATTTTACGTCTATTAGTGCAGGTGAAATAATAAGAACTTTTAAACTTTTAAATTTGAAACATACTGAAGACATATGGGGAATGTCGGTAATGGTAGTGCAGTCCTTAATTATCAATATTTCACCATATTTAGCTAACATATTTAATAAGTATATAGCACAAGGAACCTTCCCCAATGTAATGAAAATAAGTAAAGTAGTTCCTTTATTTAAATCCGGCTGTAGAAATAGTCTTGGAAATTATAGACCAATTTCTGTACTTCCGTCGTTAAGCAAAATTTTTGAGAAGATTATGCTTAAGCAATTAGTAGGATATTTTAAAGCGCAAGAGATTCTGGATAATCGACAGTTTGGCTTCACAAAATCAAAATCGACTACTGACGCTGGTGCAACGCTTTTAAGTAATATATTACGGGCTTGGGAAGGATCGCAGGATGCAATTGGTGTGTTTTGTGATCTATCTAAGGCCTTTGACTACGTTGACCATAGTACCCTCATTCTGAAATTAAAACATTACGGTGTTTGTGGAGTCTCTCTCGATCTTCTTGTCTCCTATTTAAAAGATCGCTGTCATAAAGTTAGTATAGACGGGGCAACGTCTGCGGGATCCTTGACTCAAATTGGCGTTCCACAGGGTTCCATTTTAGGGCCGTTTTTGTTTCTCGTATATATAAATGATCTGCCGCTAGTGGTTGATAACTGTGCAGATGTAGTTCTTTTCGCGGATGACACTTCGCTTATATTTCAGGTAAAAAGAATAGATTCCGAGTTTACGTATCTAAGCAGTATTTTAAATAAAATTTCCGATTGGTTTGCATTAAATAATTTATTGCTAAACGCAGCCAAAACAAAGTGCATAAGATTTACCTTACCTAATGTTCCACCAACTGATAGTAAAATCGAGATCCAAGGGAATCTAGTTGGCTTAGTTGACAATACTGTGTTCCTGGGTATCACACTTGATTCTAAATTACAATGGGGTCCTCATATAAAAAAAATTGGCTGGAAGATTAAGTTCTGCTGCGTTCGCCATTCGAAAAATTCGCCAGCTAACAAATATTGCCACTGCTAGGTTGGTCTACTTCGCTTACTTCTATAGCTTAATGTCTTATGGCATTTTGTTGTGGGGGGCCGCAGCTGAGGTAGACACCATATTCCTACTACAAAAACGGGCAGTTCGAGCAATCTATGATTTGGGACCTCGTGAATCATTAAAGACTAAGTTTCAGGAATTCAGTATTTTAACTCTGCCCTCTCAATATATTCTTGAGAATTTGATGTACGTCCGGAAAAACTTAGATAATCTAGATTTAGTAAAAGACCGACATAATGTAAATACCAGAAACCATAACAAACTGGTCACTCCATGTTTCAGGCTTACTAAGACCAGTAACAGTTTTTTAGGTAATAGTGTTAGATTTTATAACAAAGTCCCAAAACACATTACCGATTTGCCGGATAGTAGGTTCAAGTGTTATGTCAAGCGGGTCTTAATACACAAAGGTTATTACAGGGTGGATCAGTATGTGAACGATAGCGACGTCTGGAAGTGACGCCTCTCTCTGTGCAACCACCAAAAACGAATGTAGCTTTATGTGTCTATTGGTGTGTTAATAAAAAAATATATATGTTAGTTACTATGAAAAGATAAACCAGATCGAGTTTCTTGCCGGTTCTTCTCGATGACTGGGTTGTTTTCCGAACCGGTGGTAGTTTTGACGTTCATAAGTGCCTTCTCAGGGCCTAAATTGAATAAAGAGTATTTTGATTTTGATACTGGAGAGCTTTGTGAGCAACTCGGCGGCTATACATACTTTTGGATCGGACGTCCTTCCAGTGAGAGGGCGGGTAACGGTGTAGGTTTTGCTATCCGTAACGGTCTGGTTAAAAAATTGAGTGAGCGACCAAAAGGTATAAATGAGCGCCTTATGACTCTACGCCTTCCACTATATAATAATAAACATGTCCATCTTATAAGTGCCTATGCACCTACCTTACCTTCACTGGATCAGGATAAAGAGGTATTTTACCAACACTTACGCCAAATTCTCGAAAATATCCCGAAATATGATAAAATTATTTTGATGGGAGATTTCAATGCCCGTGTTGGCCGTGATTCTGACACTTGGAACGGAGTACTGGGTAGGCACGGAGTGGGGAAATGCAATGATAATGGCCTTAGACTTTTATCACTTTGTGCTGAATTTGACCTTAGCCTTACAAATACGTTTTTCCGGCTTGCTGAAAAATATAAAACCTCATGGATGCATCCAAGATCTAAACACGGGCGTCTTTTGGATTACGTAATTGTTCGTCGAAAAGATTTACATGACGTGCTTATAATAAGAGCGATGCGTGGTGCACTTGGCTGGACTGACCATCGTCTCATTCGGTCAAGTTTGTGCCTAGAACTAAAAGCACCACGACGAGCACCCCACAAAATACCTACAAAGCTAGCCTTGTCAAGATTAATTACCTCATCAAATCTTGGTAATAAGTTGGATGAACAATTTGCTGCAGGTATTTCGCGAACCCAGTTACCCATCATTGATGATGAATGGAGATCGATTGCTGAACACCTTAATTGTTGTGGCTTTGACACGTTAGGTAAAACTCAAAGAAAAAACCAAGACTGGTTTGATGGATCAGATAAGGAGATCAGAATAATGGTGGAGAGACATAGGCATGAATTGAACGTGAAACCTGCGAATGCTTGCAGTAAAAAGGAAAATCTTCGCAAATTAAGAACAAAAATTCGCGAACTGAAGGTTACGTGGTGGAAGGAGAAAGCTGTTGAATTACAGTACTGTGCAGATACTCATCAAATGGGTAAGTTCTTCGAGGGTATAAGAACAGTTTTTGGCCCATCTACTAGAAAAATTGCACCCATTCTCACTAGAGATAGTCAACAGCGGATTACGAATAGGGCTGATGTACTAGTACGATGGGCAGAGCACTTTAATGATATCTTGAACTCTAACACCCTAAACATCGACCTATCTTATGTTGATTCGTTGGAGGAACGGCCAGTTTGCAAAAATTTTGATGAACCACCGACTTTTGAAGAGTTTGCGAAAGCAGTTAAGCGTCTAAAGAATGCAAAGTCACCTGGTATGGATCAGCTACCAGCTGAAGTATATAAATACAGTGGTAAACACATCTTATACAGACTGTATTGCTTTACCAAAAAAGTGTGGGAAAATGAAAATGTTCCACAGGACTGGAGAGACTCGGTAATCTGTAAGCCGTATAAAGGAAAAGGAAATGTCTCTGATTGCAGCTCGTATAGAGGAATATCGCTTCTCTCTTGTGCTGGCAAAATACTTGCACACATTATTAGATCTCGCTTGAGCCAGCTAGCTGAAGAAAATCTGCCTGAGAGCCAATGTGGTTTTCGCCCTGGCAGAGGCACTGTCGATGCAATTTTTGTAGTTAGACCACTCCAGGAAAAAAGCCTGGAACATCAAAGTCCTTTGTACATGTGCTTTGTGGATTTAGAGAAGGCATTCGACAGGGTCCCACGAGATGCTCTTTGGCTTGTTCTCCAAAAATTGGGATGTCCAAAGAAGTTCATTAACCTCATACGTCAATTTCATATTGGCATGAAAGCCCGGGTTCGATATGAAAATGAACTGTCTGAGGAATTTCTAATTACAAAGGTTGTGTCATGGCGCCTACTCTTTTTGCCATATACTTCGCTTATGTAATGAAAGACGCGCTGCAATATTGTAATGACCAAATCCAACTAAATGTTAGAACCGAAAAGGGCGTTTTTGATATTTCGAAATTTAGGTCGAAGTCCAAAATACATACAATCTCTATATTAGAAATATTGTATGCGGATGATGTATGCCTCTTGTCTGACAACATGATCCATTTACAAAGCTATATCAGTGCACTTCATCAATCATGTCAACGATTTGGCCTTGTTGTCAATATCTCCAAGACCCAAATACTTAAACAACCACCAAGAGGCTACCAAGCGGTTGAAGAGGGGCTATATCTAGATGGAGAATTACTAGAAGAAGTATCGCAGTTTAGGTATTTGGGTAGTAGTGTCAGAAACGACAACACTCTCGCCACGGAGATACCATCTCGCATTGCAAGGAGGAAGGAAAGGATTTTTTTCTTGGTTAAAAACAAAATGAAAGAATAATTACTTTATTTTTTTTCCACCAAAAAAACCCCCTTCCACTAAATTCTGCCACCCAACTGGGTTTTTCTTCCGCCCTGATTTTTTATTGGGGCCCTAAATAATTTACCGCCCTGTAGTCGGTTTTTTGAAAATAAATTTAAAAAAACTTTTAAAATTTAAAAAACTAAAAAAAAAAAAAAAGTTAAAATCAAAAAAAAAAAGATACAGATATTACAAATGTGCCGCTGTCGCAAAGCTATTCGGACGACCTTGGTTGCACAATGGCCCCAACAAAAATAAAACTAATACAAACATAAGCAAGCGATATGCTCGCGTCTGGAAGTCCCATGACTTAAAACTAGAGACAAAGGTCAGTGTATACAAAGCACTAATTGTACCTGTCCTTTTGTACGGAGCAGAGACGTGGTGTACTTACAGAGCAGATATTAAAAAGCTCGACATATTCCGTCTAAGATGTCTTAGATCTATCATGAAAATAAAATGGCAGGACCATATATCTAACACCGAAATCCTGCGTCGTTCCGGAGTTCTTGGTATCGAAGCACTACTTATACGGTATCAACTGAGGTGGTGTGGACACATACTTCGCATGGATGACCGTCGCTTGCCAAAAGCAGTATTTTACTCCGAGATGGCATAGGGTAAACGGAAGCACGGTGGTCAGTATCTGCGTTATAAGGATGTGTTTAAAAGGCATTTGAACGTTTGCAGTGTTGATCATACGTGTTGGGAGGATCTTGCTTTACAACGGTCGTCTTGGCGCTCTACCATCTTTAAAAGTGTTGCAAGGTTTGAGCATAACCGTTTGCAAATAATTGACGAAAAACGCCAAGTATTAAAAGATAGACCGAAACCTTCGTACACGTATACATACAATCAAAATGGCCAGCTCTACTGCTCTGTATGTGATCGGGTTTTCAAGAGCAAGTTTGGTTTCGCAAGTTACATTAGGGTCCACGCTCGAAAGAAATGAAACGTTTTGAAGTCGCCGTCATCGAAATCGATGAGGAGGACTATATATAAGCTGTTTTCGAGAGTCATCACGAATCGTCTCGCTCGCCAGCTCGACGACTTCCAGCCACCCGAACAAGCCGGTTTCCGGAAAGGCTATAGTACCATAGACCACATACATACGCTGCGGCAGGTTATACAGAAAACCGAGGAGTATAATCAGCCTCTTTGCTTGGCGTTTGTGGACTATGAGAAAGCCTTTGATTTGGTTGAGATATGGGCGGTGCTGCAGGCTCTTCAGAGGTGCCAAATCGACCATCGGTACATCAAGGTGTTAAGGTGTTTGTACGAAAACGCCACCATGTCAGTTCGACTCCAGAATCAGAGCTCGAAACCAATTCAACTGCAGAAAGGTGTGAGACAGGGAGATGTTATATCTCCTAAACTGTTCATAACTGCGTTGGAAGATGTCTTCAAGCTTCTGGAATGGGATGGACTTGGCATTAACATAAATGGTGAGTACATCACCCACCTTCGTTTTGCCGATGATATCGTGGTCATGGCAAAATCTCCGGAGGACCTTGGCACGATGCTAGATAGCCTCAGTAGAGTTTCTGAACGAGTGGGCCTCAAAATGAACATGGAGAAGACAAAAGTCATGGCGAATAGCCAGGTAGTGTCCACCCCAATAATTGTTGGGAATTCTACACTCGAAGTTGTTAATGAGTACATATACCTAGGCCAAACCGTCCGACTTGGTAGGTCCAACTTCGAGAAAGAGGTAAATCGCCGAATCCAACTTGGTTGGGCAGCGTTTGGGAAACTCAGAACTGTTTTCTCTTCCTTAATACCCCAATGCATGAAGACTAAAGTCTTCAACCAATGCGTGTTGCCAGTGATGCCTTACGGCACTGAGACGTGGCCGCTAACTGTGGGCCTCATAAGAAAGCTCAAGATCATCCACCGAGCGATGGAAAGAGCTATGCTCGGGGTTTCTCTACGTGATCGAATCAGAAATGAGAAGATCCGTAGGAGAACTAAAGTTGCCGACATAGCTCACCGAATATCACAGTTGAAGTGGAATTGGGCAGGGCACATAGCTCGAAGGACTGATGTGCGATGGGGCAAAAAAGTCCTAGAGTCGCGACCACGTACCGGAAAGCGCAGCGTGGGACGGCCCCCCACCAGATGGACCGATGACATTATAAAGGTTGCGGGGAGCCGTTGGTTACAGGCGGCACTGAGCCGTACGCTGTGGAGAACGTGTGGTGAGGCCTTTGTCCAGCAGTGGACGACTATAGGCTGAGATGATGATGATGACGAACGTAACAATATATGATAACGTATCTACAGCTTTTTAGTTATAATATCATTGCTTGCACAAAGTGAATTTTATATAAGCTTTTTGTTTAATTGGCGTGACGGAAAAATTTTTCGTATTTCAAGTTTAATTTGATGATATTTTTATATTATCAATGAGTTCTTTATAACAAATCAAATCCTCGCTAATAACTTCGATGACCCACTTAAATATCAAGTTAAAAAATCAATGTATTTGACGTATTGAATTCGTTATTACGAAATGCCGACAAAACTAGGTTATTACAAAATTTCATACAAAAATTTAATCTTTTCATCTTATCAATGTATGCATACAAAATTAATTGTTTTTCTAACGGCACTACCGCTATTAGAGATGTACTTGAAATAAATTGATAATTCTTTGTTTTGTATCGATTATCTAATACAATATGAATAACATAACGTTACAACATATATATAACATATGAATATGATGGAACATATGCTATTATTAAAATCTTTATCTTTTGAATAAGTATACCACCATTTCGAGAAAATAACTAAGCATTAAAGAATTCAGAAGTATAAAAGCAGTTTTTTTTTACATCTTTCAATACTTTTTTTTTCAATACCTAGCTCAAAAGAAGAGTTTTTTTGTCGGAGAACTAGTATTAAATTATTTACATATTTTGAATAATAAGTGTCACTAAAATTTATATAACAAAATATGGCAAAATAATATTTGGATTTGGAAAAGTGTATTAACTATTTTGAAAGATGACCTTTAATATTTATAAAATAAATCTCATAAACAAGTAATTCCAGAGCAAGTAACTTTTTTAAGAAATACATTTAAATACTTCATAAACCTGAAGTCTTAATGTAATGCGTGTGACTGTAAATGTTCTTAAAGCGTTTCTAGTGTGTTGATTAAACTCGGTACATTTTGATTCGATTTTTTTTTTTAAATTCAGTTACATCAAATCGATTACAATTGTATAGATTATTATTACGCATTCCTAAACGAATTGTACTGGTTTTTCACTAGCCGGGCGTGGTGCGGCTGCGCGACAATCGCTAATCTCCAATGAAGTGAGTAGTAGGACGTTGATAACATATTTGTTTATTTTTAAAAATTCATTTACTTTTTATAACATTTCATCAAGTAAGTTATCAGCAAGTATTGAAACAGTCGAAGTGGTAATAAGTGCAAATGTTATTGTTATTTAAACTGTAATAACAACAAAAAAGAAACATTTAAATGGGCGTTAACTTCAGGTTAAGTGTATGTATTGTTAACTTTTTATTAAATTAAAATTGGGGTTAATCTTGTAATATTATTTATGTACTAGTAGTGTTTGTTTAGAATTGTTATATTTTTTATCTATTCGTAGGAAACTTCATGTCGGACACATTTATCTTATTATCTAACGTAAGTAATTTGAAACTTGGAGCAGGTACAATGGTTCATTGCGAAAGTATATTCTAAATATAAATATTGAATAGAGTATATAATTATGGTATTATCTTTATTGTTATTATATAATATATTGTCATTTAGCTGTGAAAAAATATACACCTAAAGCAAATAGATATTTTATCAGCTATAACAAACTTACTCTTACTTATAGCAGTATGTGTTACAATTTATAAGCTCATAATCCACCAAAAACACTCAGTTCATAATATATCATTATTAAACCTGGCAGGATTGTGGATTTTTACATAGGGGCCAAATACTATGAAAAAAAAATTAACCTATGAGCCAATTTAACAACAAGGTATTATGGGAGCCGAGATTAGCTACTTTTGATACTAAATATATCGGAAAGAAACCAACAAGATTACAAAAAAGTGGTACAAAATAAACTCAAAAATTTAAATCAATATTTATTACAACAATATGAACCATACAGACATATGTAGCATTTCAATAATTTTTTTGAATTGTTGTTTCATTAGACATGGATATAAACTACATTTATGATTTATTTTGTCTGTATTTACAGATAGTGTATTGCGAAGACTGAATTATGAATCTCAGTTTAATTTTATATATAATCACTGCTGCAATATTCAAAGTATGTACGTCACAAGATTATGTACCACCTACTTACAATCCAGATGTGTCGAGGAATACAAACGACTACTTAAATACGAACAATCCAAATTATGACAATCCATATGACCCAAACAGAAAGTATCAGAACAAAGAGAAGTTTGATAGCAACCGTAATCAGTATGATGTCGATCAAAAATACAAACAGTATGAAAATAGGAATGAACCAAAGTATAACCAGAATCCGTACAATCCGGAAAATACACCACGGTCTTCATGGGATACCGGTAGAAGTTACGGCACCTCATACAAATCTGCGGCTCTCGAATATGACAGTGTTATCATACATGAAGCGTGAGTATTCTGTTGAATTTTCCACTGTTTTAAAGTTATATTACTTTAGCCATATACTTACTTTCCTGTAAGTCTCAAGAAAAACTATTCAGCTGGTTAAATATTAACTTGAATAGGTAACAGAACTCCCATTGTAGTTGTATGTATATATATTTCAACAAACTGCCCTGGTGGACATTGTCTCGCCCTAATAATAGAAAAACCTTGACAAATTATATACCTAAATCTTCCTCACTAATCACTTTGTCTACTGGTGAAAACCACATAAAAACCCGTTCAGAATTTTTTTGAGTTTATCACAAACAGACTGAAAGAGAGATGTAGCAGAAGACTTTGTTTTATAATATGTAGTGATTATGATAATCAATATCTATTATTCATTACAGGTTTTCAGACACTTTTTTGAAGAAATTAGTTTTTTAACACAAAAAAATTTCATACTAACTATCTAAGTTTGACATAATTTTCGGTGCAGTTGATTAGTTTAGTTATATATTTTTAACATTTTACAAATGGTATATCATTTCAAAGCTTCCATAGAAATGTAATCAAATTAATGACAAAGTAGGAACTATCATGTTTGTATTTATGCTTTTATTATGTTTAGTCACTATTGTACAAATTTTACTATGTACTAATAACACATATTTCTATGGACATACTACTACTATGTACATATTACAATTATGTACATATTACAACCAAGTAATCTACAATCGGAGGTATATTACCCCTATTCTGGGAAACTTCATAACTATACTTTCAAAGTTTCAAAGTTATTACCAAAAAATAATCATGAGTACTTAAATTGTCTAAAACAAAACATAAAGTGTTCAAATTTATGACAAATTCTTTAAATTTGTTATTTCTCATATATACATAATAAAATTCGAAAATTGAATATGGTTTGTAACAATCTCTGTAAACACGCAGTATTGCAGTTATGAGGTAAACCAGAACAGAGACTATATATATGTATTCTTGTTTGAGAAACTTGGTATATTGTATAAAGTCTAAAGTGAGTACAGTGGAGGTGATTGACCTGCATATATATAACCACAAGGTGGTAAAAATAAACCTGTGTTTCAAGTGGTCTGTTTATTTTAATAAATTTTGTTTAGTTTTAACCAACTGCTAGGAGTATATAAAAGGTGTTCTACTGGAAATTTTATATACAGTGTTATTAACTGCTGGGTCCATAACAACAGTCTGAATACTTTCATACGCTAAATATAACACACTACTTTTCTGGCATGTTTAGGCTTGTCGCGTTTTGGGATCAATCTGTGTGTGAATGGATGTGAACATTATGCACATGGTGATAAATCCATGACAGTGACTTAATTTTAATTTGATATATTTTAAAATCAACTGACAGTAACCTGCTGCTCAGAGGCTTATAGGCTGGTTTACTAGTGACTCGTTATAGGCTCTTAATGATATAAACATACGAAAGTTTAAAAGTTCAATTACTTACACAGGCAGAAAGAATTATACCTATAAATATTTAAATACATATGTATATGTATATACCAGCTGTTAGGAGAGAGCATTGCGTACGAAGCCACGGTTAATAGCTAGTCTAAATTAAAATAAACTAAATTACTCTTTATAATTTCCGCTATCTGCCGGTGAAAGTCCCGTAAAAATCGGTCAAACCGTTTTGGAGGTAGTATTGCGGACGTAGCCGCGGTTTACAGCTAGTCTAATCTAGGGTAGCCTAAGTAGCCCTCTATAATTTTAGCTACCTCCCAGTGAAATTCCTGTCAAAATCGGTCCAGTCGTTTCGGAGATTATCCGGAATAAACAGTCAGACAGGCGGACAAAAATTTTAAAAATTTGATTTTTGTTATCTGTACACATATATGTACTTTCATATACATTCAGTAAAAAAAAAATTGATATTACAGACGCTTCATTTTATTATATGTATAGAAGATATACAATTTATAATTAAACTAGCTGATTCCTGCGACTTCGTCTGCATTGTTTATTATCTTATGGTTTGGTATATTCAAATGGATTAGGCAGCGTTTTCGACGAAAGCTCCTAGCTGGCTTGACTTTTTCTGACACTTCCAACAATTATCTTATATTTCAACGAATTTACAAAAAATCTTGACAAATCATATACCTAAACCTTCCCCGTGAATCACTCTATATGTTAATGAAAACAGTATGAGAATCCGCTTAGTAGTTTTTGAGTTTATCGTGAACAGTCACACAGTGAGACGCGGCAGAGGACTTTATTTTATGATGTGTGGTGATACAAATATAATTTATATCTTTATCAATTTCCACAGATCTACACGTACATAATCAGATCTGCTTTACTGTCTTCAATTTTATACGATTCAGTATGTTGTCCACAGAACATATTTCATAGTAGCTTCCCGAATGGTAAGACCAGGACAGATATACAAGATATCGGCGAACATTCTCCAGTCACGCTTACAGATGACAATAAGAGCTTCTATATCTTGCAATGGTGTTGAGATTACTGACGTCACGCAGAGGGTCAAGGAGGGTGTGCCTGAGATATTAAATATGAGGGTCAGTGGAAACTATTTTACACATTACATTATCCTCAGTTCGACAATGGGCAAAATCTGTTGAATCAATCTATATATATATATATATATATATATATATAAAAGCCACTACATGACAGACTAAGATCCCGCCAAAAACTTTTATGTGCTGCTGTGACAAGTAACTCTTCAGTTTTGTTTGTTCTCTAATGGTTGGTTTTAAGATTATTTTTTTAAGACACTAAGTGGAGCTGCTGTAACACACCTATGAGTACTTTGCGAAAGATTCTCAACTTGAGAGTGGTAGTTAGACAAGTGAAGTAAAAAAAAGTCATACCATCATATATATGCTTACATTATGATATTTTCTTTTACCGAAAGGTCAAGTTCATTGTAGGCAATCGAACTTCCACTCGATGCGCTGCCACATCACTAACACTCAGCCATAATTGCTTCAAATGATGTCGATTTACTAGGAAAATAATCTCTGGATATAACGTTCAGTTATGTCTCGAAATTTCAGATAAACCAACTCATTTGTGTGTTGTGTACTTGTAAATGTTATGTCATGTATAGGTATAATCAGGAGTTTTCATGTATTATTTGAAAAAAAAAGTGTATAAAATTAGATTTTTTTAAATAACTAGCGGGTCCGCCGGACTTTGTCCCGCCCTGAGAATAAAAATAAATCCTTGACAAATTATATACCAAAACTTTCACATAAATCTGTCTCAAAATATCAGTGCATGTACTGCATGTTTCGGTCTGAATGGTATACTTGGTAACACACACTGGCATACAAGCCATTCCAAGTAACCTCAGGAATAGCAGCTCTTTTGAAGCCAGTTAACATTAAACAAACCGCAGGCCTGTTTGTTAGTTCATAACATAAAATACATATCTAAGATCCAGTTAGAGAAAGCGTATTGATGGCTTATACCAGAGGTACCAAGACTTTTTTTCTCATAGACCACATTCAAAATATAGCTGGTTTTGGGGGACCCATTGCAGCAACATTTCTACCACATTCCCAAAACTCGACAAAAACGTGACGATTAGATTCTAACGTTGGAAATTTGCAAGTCTCGACACGTTGTATTGAATATGGAATATGCAAGGGTTAACAAGCAATGAACGTTGAGCTTCTTAAAATATTATCTGCCTACATTTATAGTTCAAGCAAACATTTTAGTTCTTCACTCTCGATACCAAGTAAATTTTCGTGGACCCGAGCTTATGAATTGTGAACCCCATTTTTTTCACGCCAACGTAGACCCCGTCGAGTCTCCCGTGGACCTTTTTGAGAACTAAGGGAGAACTAAGCTATTGTATGGCTATTTGTTTTGGCTCTAAGAGAGTGTAGTTTGCATTATTTGGATGATTTCTCGTCACGCACCGGAAATGTCAAACAAATAGAATACAACAGGAAAATAGGTCTGCTAGTATTGTGGAAGCGATGCTTTTTTTTTCTTATTCTGTCTCAAGGAAATCTTTACTTAATGCTAAATAAAAAACAGGAAGAACTTCAGCTGGCGAGAGACGATATGTCTAAACATATCTGGCAAGTTTCCAAAATGAGAAACAATCATGGCTTAATGGTAGCATTTTCGGACACCGTGTCTATCGATCTATAGATTCGAATCTTTTTGAAAGAGCCGAATTTTATGAAGGAAAACATAGTGATGATGGTAGAGCTTTTCGTAATGCCAACTTGCCTAAATACCACCGTTCAGTTGATAACTTGTAATAAAAATAATTTTTGCCTTTATCTAAATATACAAATTAGATTGTAGATGGAGAATTAATAATGTTTTGTAAGCAATTCAATAAAATAAGCAATATAAAGATTAATTTCTAAAAAGGGGAAAAAATCCACGTTAAAATAATGGGAAAGGATCGTCATTTAGGTACTGCTAAACGGCACCTTTTTTCATTTTTTATCTTAAATGTTTTAGGCTATAAACTATCGATTTGAACGATACCCATGTCCAGAAAGCCAACTTGGTGAATACCGGGCACACTAATATGTACCTGCATGAGTGCATTTCGAATCCAAACATGTATTTTGAATAATTTCGCTAAATTAACAATTAACTTAATATTGTAATTTCGCTAAAGTAACAATTTGAATAGGAAAGAAAAAAAGTAAGGGAAATAATTCGGATTTAGGCTTGGGGATGATTTATAATTATTTTACTAGGTACCAGCTACAACGATACCAGGAGACTATAAGCTGCGAGTCGAAGGCCTATACTTGGACACGCCGTTCGGCGGCCGAGCGTTCGTCAATGAGACCCAACTTACTTTCTCCAAAAGATTCATGACTATATTCATACAGATGGACAAACCTGTGTACATGCAGGGTCAGACTGGTGAGTACTGTGTACAATTAGACTGACTTAGCTACGGGATATTTTATCTAGTTAAATTTTATTTATTTCATCACGTGGTTTAACAAATACATCTATATTACGTAAATTAAATATTTGAATCCTTAAATACATAATTTTTTATTTACCTAAAAAAATATATGGTACGTGAAATATTACATAGGCTTACTAGCTGAGCCCGCGACTTCGTCCACGTGAACCTTATGTATGAAAAACAGTGACTAATAAAATCATCTGAATATATCAAGTAATTTACTTATCCACTTTTCTCTAGTACTTAAGTGTCTCATAATTAAACTCAGAAAAACCTTTGATAGGGTTAACCGATTTTAATGAAACAAAGACTGAATGTTACTTGAAGATATGGTTTATTATTTCTTGGAGAGGTTTTATTATGAAAGCAGTAATTTAGCAGTGATGCGTGTTAATACAGAAAGAGAGACAGACATTTCTAAAAATGATTGAAATGTATTCCAAAACACCTGTTTTTTCATAAAAATATATAAAAGTACAATCACACATTTCTAAAATTGATTGAAATGTATTTCGTTACCTATTCCTAGACACCTGCAACATTTTTTTACATGTAAAAAGTATAGACACGTTATATATACATTTTAATTGAAAATTGTGTCATGAGGGGGTCCGATAAATTTCTTTATTTTCGTAAAGTTATGTTTACTTAGTATTTAAGAGCCTTAACACCTTATGTAACCGCCTGTTTTTTGTTTCAAATTTATAATTAATTTCAATTTTCATTTAGACATCGATTTTTTTTATGTTTATATAATTGAAAAAAAGTGGCAAATAACTGAGTAGGCATGATGAAAGCCTTTGATTATAGAGGTTATAATACCCTTTGATAAAAAGAACCCTAATAAAGTTCAAACTTTAAAAATTCAATGAACTATGGTCGAATGTCGACCACTGGGCGCCCACTAGTACATTCTTATTATGTGTATAAAAGATTATTCTATGATTTCTCTGCCTCTATAAAGATTTTACCAATTTTAAGAGCCATCGTACCTAATTACCAACTGACAACGCAGCCAATTTGCTTTACGACTGTAAAATATGTAATATATTCTTTTACAGTGCGATTCCGTGTAATTCCCATCAACACCGAGTTGAAAGCGTTTGGACGCGCCATCGATGTCTATATCCTGGATCCCAATCGGCGTATCATGAAGAGATGGCTCTCTAGACAGGTAAGTTATATCTAATCTTATATATCGTTATTATGATCAGCCTGTAAGAGACCCACGGCAGGCCTTTTCTCGGCAGAAGGTATGGGCATCATCACTAAGTCTGCCCACGACGTATTAGCGATTTCAAACTCTGAGAAATCCACAGTTCTATGTTTTTTCTCACATACAGTATTACTACAAGAGCATTTCTCAGGTTCAGGTTTCCTCATGATGTTTTCCTTCACTATCAGCTGATAGTGTTACCAATTTAAATTAGTAAATATACGCCGAATACCGACAAATACGCTGGTACGTGCCGGGGTTCGAACATGCGTACATTGGATTAATATTCCACCAGTCATCATTAGACTGTCAAAACTTTTTTCAGTATAATATTGACAATATACTCTAGTATAGAAATTCCTTCAATTTATTCCTCACCAACAGTAAATTATTTCATTAGTCTTTTAACATATAAGTATCTGTAGAATGTGAACTTCCTTTAGGATATAAAGCAAGATACTTTTGATATCTGGTTTAAAAAACAATGAATATTATTTCTTGGTGGAGAACAGTTACTTTTTTATGTTCTATTGTCTAACACAGTCTATAGGTTGTGTACGCAATGCTAAGTACAAACATTATTCAACCTCATGTGTTGTAAATCGACTCTGATTTGTAATCCTAAGACAATACCGTCTATATATATATATGGCTTGTGGAAAATATGAATTGTGGAATAAAGTTTAAAATTAGCTATTGTTATTCAGACAGATTTTATTACATTTTTACTCTATTTTTTGTCTGAAATAATTATTGTGATGTTTGCCCCCTTTTTCCCTACGTGATATTTAATGAGATTCCCTTTTGACCCACTCCCCCTTTGAAACCCACACGTAATTAATTGGCAACCCCATTCGCTATTGGTATTTGTGAGATTATAATTATAATAAACTGGATTCAGTTTCCATCTCAATAATACTGATTCATATATCGTTCACAGAGCAACTTTGGAACTGTGAGTCTGCAGTACCAGATGTCGGATCAGCCTATGTTCGGAGAGTGGTACATCAGAGTGGAAGCGTTGGGACAGACCGAGGAGTCCCAGTTCCTGGTTGAAGAGTATTATCAAACTAGATTTGAGGTTGATATTTCCTTTTCATTTTAGAAATCTTATATAATTGATGTTACAATATCTTATAAAGAACACAATCCACAGGGGCCAGAAGTCAATGTTCCAAAATATAATATATAAAATGATAATGACAGGGAAGTTTAAAATGTATTTTTGTTGCATACTTATTACGATTTAAAAAAAAACAAAGTGAAAAGAAAATTAACTTTAGATGAGTACTTTATAACCAAAGAATAATAACTTTTTATTTCTATTATATTTTCTCACTAAATTTACTCCTAGAGCTCCATACAAAAAGATTGTGGCAGTAAATTTGATATTATAAAAATTTAGTAATATCTTCTTCCTTGATTTATTTATTCAATTTTGTTATGTTCACAGACTACATCTTAATATATAAAATTCTCGTGTCATTGTGTTTGTGTTTGAACTTCTCTGAAACAGTTGGACTAATTTTTGTGAAATTTTTAATGTATATTTAGTAGATATGCGAATAGATCGTAAAGTATATTTTATACCTCTAGGTGATTAGGGTGTCCCTATCCAGATTATTTTGCCAACTTTTCTTTTTATAATTTCTTTATTTTCTATCAAAAATACCTATAACCCCATCCATGTTTTATTCGCGATTTTAGTATTTTTGTATGAACAATATCCAAATGATTCAACGGTCGTTCGTATTTCAAATAAAACGAAATTATTGATGTTTGTTGAATGACAGATGGCGCTACGTTCGCCTCATCGAAATTTCTTCCACTCATGCGTAAGTCATTCACTAAAGTAACTAGGTATGTGTTTGATTGAGTCCCTGAATTGTTTGATTTCACAATTGGCAACAGTGGGAGTCGCTTTAATCGAGTTCTAAGTTTTTTAAGATTCTTCGAGATTGAAAATACAATTGGAACGAAGTTGCGCGGGTTAGCTAGTTTTATATAAGACTTAAGTTTATATTTTGAATTGTATAGGTAAATAATTCGAAACTTATTTATGATATTGTAATTTTTTTTTAATGTAATTTATTTTTAATTATTTAGTTACATTACTTTATCATTACAATAACGGACTCGATACTCATATGTGTTGTCACAGAACTTAATAAGCGATAAACAATCGAAAAATATTACAACAACAATGCAAACCGAATTTTTATTTTAATATTATTTAATACATATATAATTTATATTTACTTTAATGTTTGTTTATTTTAAGTTTTCCTACTTGGCTTACAGTGATAATTCATGTTACAATATCATTGGTTAGTGTGAAGAAAATTCCTTGTGGCATTAAACTCACCAGAATACCAAAAAAATGTGATAAAATATTAATGAATGTTTTCAAACAGGTGAATGTGACCATGCCAGCGTTCTTCTTTAACACGGAGCCGTTCATACACGGGAGAGTGATGGCTAACTACACCTCGGGCGCTCCAGTCAGAGGAAATCTCACACTGAAGGCCACCATCCGTCCCATCCCGCAGTACCGCCCCCAGTACTACACCCAGGGACAGTTCAACAACCACGGACAGCTCGGACTCACCGGCTTTGCCAACACCCAGTACACTAGAGGTCAGGGTTCATGTCAAATCTGATTATTTATAACAGACTTTAAAAAGGATGAGGTTTTCAATTCGGTGTGCAGTTCGGTGAAGCTGCAAAGGCCCATCAGGTGAAGAACCTAGTGAGCTCAAAAAAAAACCAGGTATTCTAGTCTTACCTTACCAAAGCTTACCTTTTTTTACCATTTCAAATAATGTTATGCTGAAGGGTATCATGCGAATACACAGTAATGAAGTGGTGTGGTAGGGTGTTTGTACACGGTTGGATACAGACAGAGATTGGACAGCAGCTGAGGTAGACACCAAATTTTTATTACAAAAACGGGCAGTTTGAGCAATTTACAATATGGGACCATGCGAATCCTTAAATACCAAATTCAGGGAATACGGTATCTTAACTCTGCCCTCCCAATACATTCTTGACAATTTAATGTATGTCCGTAAGAACCTTGAAAAGCTAGATTTCGTAAAAAACCGGCACAATCTAAATACTAGAAACTGTGACAAACTGGTTGTCCCATGTTTTAGACTTAGTAAAACCAATAATAGTTTTTTGGGAAACAGTGTTAGATTTTACAACAAAGTCCCAAAGGATATTACCGATTTGCCGGATTGTGAATTTAAGCGCCATGTCAAGCGGGTTTTGGTGTGAAAAGGCTATTATAGAGTGGATCAATATGTGAACGATGGTGATGTCTGGAATAGACTCATATCTGTGCATCCATTAAAAAAAAATATGACATGTACCTATACTAAATCATTACATAGTATAAAACAAAGTTCCCTACCGCATCTGTCTGTCTGTCTGTTCGCGATAAACTCAAAAACTACTGAACGGATTTTCTTGCGGTTTTCACCAGTAGATAGAGTGATTCATGAGGAAGGTTTTAGTATATAATTTGTCAAGGAGTTTTTTATAGTCAGGGCGGGACAACGTCTGCCGGGCCCGCTAGTATTATATATATTCGTTAAAAAGATAAACCAGATCGAGTTTCTTGCCGGTTCTTCTCGATGACTGGTTTGTTTTCCGAACCGGTGGTAGTTTTGACGTTCATAAATGCCTTCTTAGGGCCTAAATTGAATAAAGTGTTTTTGATTTGATTTGATACATACCACCAGGTTATTAATAAACCAGGCACAGATGATATCTTGTAGTCAAAATGTTTGCAGGAGACTGCCATTGGATTGTTGATCTCTAAATGAAAATCTCTAAAGATGTTAATATGAAGAATTCAGATATATATGAGTCGTTACATTTCTGAAGGAGCTAAATTCAATTTTAATTGTTCATATAACATGTTTCATTTCTATAAGGATGCGAATAATCCCAAGATTGTAGTGGCAAAACTGAATCGTCCCCTTCCTCTTCAGACTGCCTGTTGTGATGTACTGTCATGCGTAATTGTACTGTACTGTACGTAATTGTAATACAGTATAGTACAGTATTTACGGTGTTTCATTAATAATATACCACATTGGGAACTAGGATTAAGGAGCAGGAAAGTGTACAAATAACTAAAAAACGAAGTTGTTGCACTAGTTAATACCATGATTTCTTTAAGATTTTCAGTATTTATACACCTAGAACGAAGTTCAAATTGTATTGTTCAAAAGGTTTTTAGTTTTTTATGATCTTCATATAGGATGTATACAAAATTTGAAGATTTTGAAAAATAATGTAAAATATTAGGAGCGTCTAAAATAGGATTTAGCTTATCTATGTATATATACATATGCTGTAGATACGTCATAAGCGCTTCGACAGCGCCTTGTTAAAACTTGGCTAACTAGCCTATTTGTGACGGCTGCTCCGTCAATCCGCCCGTATCTAAGCAACATGTAACTATTTCTTTTTCACCACCGATATTGAGAATATGCCATCGTACTTCCACATTTTATCTAAGACAGTGTGGCGTTACAATATTACTTTACGTATGTGTGCTTTATCGTGCCATTTGTTTTGTCAAAATATGATATAGGTAACGTATCTACTACAGCTTTTTAGTTATCTTATATATTAATACGTGAACCCAAAACTTTGTACCCCTTTTTAAGCGAATTGCGCGAACGGATGAACGTGAATTTTGACATAGTTAAATTTTTATATGGAGGAAAAGTGCAGAAAGCTATTTTTTATATAAAATGAATTAGAAATACATTAAATTAATTAAAATATGCATTACTCACACTACTGCTTGAATTTTACACAACCTATACACACATGTAAATGAAAGACTTATTGACATCCGTCCTTTTAGTTTTACGTTCCAATTACCTTTTCAATATTTTTAACATGACTGACGTTGCATGCCTTACATGACCTTTGAAATCAACTGGTGAAACTGTAGGTTAATTTTATAATAATATAATATGTAAATTCATAATATACATTAATAATTAATTGATAAATAATTTATCTTTAGTAAATTTAGGGAACCTCTGAAATAATCATTATTCTCTTTGGTCTTATTGAATGTCAACATTTTTAGGTGACAGGACGGTTTTCACTTCATATTATAAGAGTAAAGCAATATTACCAAAGTCAATGTCAATATTTTAATGTTTAGTATTTTTATATGGTGAACTCACTTCAAATGATAATTCAATAAAAAATGAGCCAATAAATACTATGTAAAATCAAAATAAGAAAATTTGTTTGCTCATGAAAGTAATCTATGACTTAGATCTCCGCGGTTACAATGATGCAGTTCAACCCGATGTAGCAATTATATTTAGTACAGTTGATGACGAATTTTGAACAAAAATGAAATCATTTTCAAAAGTTAATGGTAGTATTATAAACATCTTTGTTTTGGATTCAGTATTTGATTCTATTGTGTATCCATTACTTTTCCAAACGATGATACTGGCCATATCACTATTCCTCATAATCTACAGACTACATTTAATTCAATATCATTCAGAAATACCACCCACGGTGTCGTGTAAAATTAATTGAAAATTGTGTCGTAAGTTGCGATAAGATTCTTTATTTTCGTAAAGTTATATTTAATTAGAATTTGAGAGCCTTACCACCTTATGTAAACGTCTGTTTTTAATTTCAAATTTATAATTAATTTCAATTTTCATTTCGTTATAGTTTTCTTTAATATTTATATAATTAAAAATAATTGGCAAATAACTGAGTAGTCATGATGAAAACCTTTGATTATAGATTATTGACAAAAGAACCCCAATAAAGTTCAAACTTAAAAAAAATCAATGAACTATGGTCGAATGTCGACCACTGGGCGCCCACTAGTAGTATTAATTGTGTGTAACAGTCCGTCCGAACTACAACCCGTACCTGTACAACGAGAGTGGATACCAGCCGTACGAGTACTCTGGTCAGACGGTGGACGAGTTCGGTCGCGTGACGTCACAGCGGACGCGGCCGGGCCAGCCCAACCAGCTCGACCAGCCCGACTGGTGGTACGACCAGCAGAAGGTCGTTACCAGAATGTTCAACTTTGTAAGTAGCTTATTGTCATTATAAGCTTTGTTTTGTTTCTATAGTCAATTTTAATATCTACTACAAATATTATCTACTATCTGCGCCCGCGATTTCGTCCGCTTAAAACCTTAAATAGAAAAACAGCGATTAATAAAGTCATTTGAATGTATTAAGTCCATTTACCTATTTACTTTTCTCTCGTACTTGTAATTAAAATTACAATAACTTTTGATAGAGTGGACCGATTTTAATGAAACAAATACTAAGTTATTCTCGAATGCTATATGCTTTATAACTTTCTTGGTGAGGTTTTATCGTGAATGCAGTACTGTAGCAGTGATGCGTGTTCATACAAACAGACAGGCAAGACATTTCTAAAAAGTATTGAAATGTATTTTATTGTCATTCCAAGACACCTGCAGCAATGTTCTTCACATAAACCTAAAAAAATACAGACACGTTAGATTTACATTCTTATCATATGTATAGATGCTTAAGTATTAATATGAGTTTATTTGTTTGTCACGCTCTCACATAACTACTCAATCGATCATGAAATTTTGATTGCACATCGTCAGGGGTACAGAAAAGGACATAGGGTATTTACTTAAATAATTACTGTTCCAGGGATAGGTCAAATCTACATCACGCGAGCGAAGACATGAGCAGAAGCTATATTAATATACATTGACATTTACAGGATGAAAAATACCCATTCTGGATGAAGAAACCTGATCCAACGGAGTATGCATTACAACATGGCAGCACAAATACGAACCCTTCCTACACGACAACCTCTACTTACAATTATTATGGCACACAGTACAACGATCAACTACCTTATTTAAGATTTGTAAGTTTATTTTTATATATCATTTTATCTTTTCAAAAATCTAACATACTTTATTTCAGTTTAGGCCGTGAGAAGGCGCTTATGAATGTCAAAGCTACTACCGGTTCGAAAACAAACCACTCGTTGAGGAGAACCGGTAACAAACTCGATCTGGTTTATCATTTTAACATACATAAATACTTTAACGCTGTAATCATTTTAGTGAATTACAAAGAGAGATGTCAACGCAAGATATTATGGTTGTTCATATGTTGATCCTAGACTGAATTAATTATATAGCAATACTAATCTTTTGACACCAAAACCCGCTTGACATGGTGCTTAAGCTCACAATCCGGTAAATTGGAAATATGCTTTAGGACTTTGTTCTAAAATCTAACGCTATTACCTAAAACACTTACTGGTCTTACTGAGTCGGACGACAAGTTTGTCACAATTTTTGAGATTTAGATAATATTTATAAAAAAGATAGATAAGATAGAAAAGATAAGATAATAGAGATAAGATAAAGATAATATAATAAGAAATATAAATAGTTGATGATGATGATGATGAGATAACGCCAGTCTTTTACAAAATCCAGCTTTTCAAAGTTTTTGCAGACATACAGTTCATTTTGGACAGTGAGGGACCTGGTATACAAATAATTGAATTATTAATGAATAAATAACAATGACTTTAATACCTTTGATGTGTAGCCATTCATTTAAAAGTGAAAGCCCAATAGCATTATAAGAGTCAAGATTGATCTGATGATGCTCCATGAAAGAGCGAAAGAAGTGTTATCAATTGTCGTGA
>AP028442.1:17038583-17114583 GCA_036509395.1 Antheraea yamamai
TCATAAAAAAAGATAGAATGGCACTGGTAACACCAACATGCGAGGAAAATGGAAGACACATGCGCAACATACCGGAAAGCCCGCCGTGTTGGTGTGAAACCGTCATGTAATGCGGAGGGCCTTCAGCTTATGTTTGCACAAATAAGGAGCCTCTTTACGCTGTCCATCATCACCACAACTACAAGTGACTTTTAAATGCTTTGGCAGCTGGTACTGCAAACAACAACCGAGGTAAGAAGTATAAGTGTTTGTACATACCTCATACCTAGTTTTGTATCTTCTGTCGGAAAGTAAACTTAATATCGACCTGATCAAATAACCTCCTGTACCCAAAAATAAAACAAATTCCTAATTCAACAACACCTGTATCCCAAGAGCAGAAAATAAAACAAAATTCTTAAGAATAAAGGGCTAGTTTAAAGAAAAACATTATAATTTCTTTGTCTTCTGTACTAATACATAGCTGATTGAAATGTGCCTACCAACCTTATCCGCAATATTTGGTGGAATAGATTGACAGCTAACCAGCAGATGACAGTGGCTTCCCAAACTGAAATGAGCTTATATGCATCACAGATGTAGCAGACCAGATCAATGATACTGTATTTCTAACCATGAAGTAAGAGTTACAGAGTGTACTTACTTCTTGTGGTTTAGCTCGTACTGTGATGTATGCGCTCACACAGAAAATGGCAAAAATGACTAAGAACCTGAAAGTCATGAACATAGAACTACATCAATGAGTTCCATCAATAAACTATCCATACAGTACTGGTATAGTGGGCAGGTGCAGAAAGATACTAAATCTTGCAATTACAACAAGCTGTTATTAATCTGACAGAACATACGCCAACCGTCGCAAAGGATTGTCTAGCAATGGCCAGTCCTCATTTTATTTGAGGGCCACAAAAAGAAAGAGCAATGTCTTATAGAAATGGATTCAGAGTATAAAGCTTTATTCATATTTTCATAATCTGCTGTTAGGGAGACAGCAACCATAATTTAAAATGGAGCAGTCACCTATGGTTATATCACTCTGATGTCGCATCTCAAACTTCAACAGGTACTTATCTGGTGTTTAAAGGTTCATATGTATGCACAATCCTACTCTAAAATATTGCTCTTAAAATATTAGGAACAGACCATCTGACCACCATTGGGGATTTGTTCAAGGCTTACAAACAATTTCAACTGACAAACTTTTGGACTTTGCAATGCAGCCCAAACTTTCCAGAATTTTAGGAGTGAAGCCCTTTCTTTGTTTCAACAGTTATTTAGACTATAGCTTGATATCCAATGAAGACAACAATCTAGATCATTTTGCTTTGCAGTGACTTGCACAGTATTTCATAAATATCATCAAATTCAATTTTGGACAATCAGATGTAAACTTCTTGGGTTACACTTTATCGGCCAAAGACGCTTCGAACGTAGATACGAGTTATTGCCGACTTACAGGTACCCAAGAATGTAGATTCAGATGATTCTTAAGAAAGACTCATTTTCACCTTTGATTCATTTCCGGACTAGCCACCTTTAAATAAATTTACCACTAGACCAAAAACGAAAGATTCACAGTCAACTTAGATGGCATTTAAGCCTATAGATTTTTCTGATGTTAAACTTGTAGGTCTTTCACACTACTAAGCAGAAATAATAATACAGATGAATAGTTGAGATTCCTTAGTAGAAATTATATTAAAACAAGGCAAGGAGAATCAAAGGCAACATTAACATTCTTTTCAAGGAAGCTCATTCCATCCCAGAGATAATTTAACTGAAATGATGATCAATTGTTTGCCATATACTAAGTTATACAACACATCCGATTAAAGTGGGAGCATGAGCCTTTATGATAACAGCTGATCACAATCCACTAATGGTATGCTTTTACTTCATGTCAAGACAATTGTTCACAAACCCAATTTTAATACCTTTACTAACTAGTCAATGTAGTACTGACATGAGCATAGTATAGTGCAAAGAAACATTGTCAAACCCTTCAACACATTAATTTCTTTTTACACCTTCTACTCACTTCTACTTCTAGATAAGTAGAAATAGGAGCATAGGAATGTAACTAGAAGTTACTTGACTTACTAAAGAACTGGTTCTGCTTTAAAGGTGGCATGATGTATCATAACTAAATCAAAGTAACAAATCATTGTGATGTATACACCAACAATCGACACTCATACAACACTTATTCGTTTCACAAACAGTTGTTTCAGACACTGCTTAGTGTAGGTCATGCTGAAGGAAAGACAACCGAAAAATCAATTCTCTAGTGAAATTATTTTCCAAATACTGAGAGAGGTTGTTGACAGTGGGCTAAAAAATGTTAATAATGCCATGTAAAATTTCCAGAGAAACAACAGCACTACTTACAATTTGGGGCTGGTGTTACTCACGTCTATAAGAATTGTACCTCTCATTCCCCTGCATATGCTCCCTGGATGATACTATAGTGACAAATATTTGGCCACTGTACTTTTCCACATAAATAGAACCTCCCAGCAACAAATAGAGTAATTAATCAATCGAAGATAATAAGATATGGATACTCTGTCTAGCCATATGCTTCAATAAATACTGACAATTTTCTAGCCACCATTTACTTGTTAATTTTTATTATATTATAAAGCAGCCATCATGTAGTAATACCTATATATGTTTTATATTCACTGAAGTAGAATCTCAGTGGTGGTGCATACTAATTGACATCTATATTGCTCAAGACATTCAGGAAACAATCTAGCACGCCAAGAAATTGCAAGATTTTCCTTTGGGAAGATAAGGCAAAGAGGCAATCAGGTAATCTTGGCATCATGTAAGTAAAAAGTTTGTCTACTATCCTAAATAATATAATTGTAGAAGCTTAGTCCTTCCAAGGCACTAAGTTTGATAAGAAGCCATTAAAATTTTGTCAAGAGACCTAACATCTATCAATTTAAAGGCCACATATGGGAATCTATCAATTTGTCCATCATGCCACCACCTTCACCTACATCAATGTGTCATAATATAACAATTAGATAACAACTGCTTTATAAGACAATGTAATTTGAGCTCCGACAGCAATAAGTGATGAATACATTGTCAAATTCAAAGCTTGTTTTTGGTTCCTTGCCCTCTATTTTAAAAAACAAAAAAGCACTAATATAAATTTGAATGTTTAAACACTTATAAACTTTACACAAGTAAGACTGACAAATATGAACTTTAATTTGGTCTAATAAAAAGCTAATTCCTGTAGTCATCATAATTACAACACATATTTATACTTACTTCAACAGCTGGAACTTTAACAAAAACAGATGTCAAAGATATATATTTTTCCCCACTCACCTTTTGAAAATATTAGGACTCTACGAAGATTGGGCTTTCTTGGAGTGAGGTCAAACATGAAGTCATCGACAGAACAAAATGAAAAAGCATAGTGTCTGCTCTCTGCCCCAACAGTTTGGGGACATAGAATTTCAGGCCACTCATGTGTGGAACATAAACTTCTTAGGCATAAAAACAATTGGTGATAAAGAATTGCCCCACTTTGTCTTCCATTTACAGTACACTGTTGGTTCTAAAATACCAATTTCATCTAGACTACATAATGAAGCAAATTGTCAACTAGATATTTAATGGAACTTAGGAAAATAGATCAATAATGTAGTGCTAATTAATCATGCGTGAGAAAATAACAAGCATGTCACCACCTACTTTTATCTGAATGGGTAATACTGCAATTTTGACATAGTAACATATCTATTCCAGAAGCTGGAAACTAGGAGCTTAGAACTATACCAACATCTACGCTCATATGCCAGATCAAGATAACGGTCACCATAGCAACAATTCTCTTCTTATAACAGATCAAGAGACCATCCAGACTTTTGATATTTAGTAAGCATATGCAGAAATATATAACATTTGATTACAATAAGCTGGTGTTAAATTGCCAGAGCAACTACAAATGCTGATGAATGATTGCCTGGCAAATTCTAACTTCATCACATAATGCAAACTGAAAGTGTTGATATCTTAGAAATAAGGACCAGAC
This sequence comes from Antheraea yamamai, assembly GCA_036509395.1. Taxonomy (NCBI): domain Eukaryota; kingdom Metazoa; phylum Arthropoda; class Insecta; order Lepidoptera; family Saturniidae; genus Antheraea; species Antheraea yamamai. The sequence continues at coordinate 17,042,641 of AP028442.1, forward strand.
CTATATAGCTGCTCATGATTCTCTATTTGAAAGCCATGAAGTAATGCGAAATATGAGTTACAGTAAAAGGTAACCATCTTACTACATACTTCACTAGCTTAATTTATAATTATTATTGGATAATAAGCATTTCACAAAATGATGTAATGTTAAAAATTTCCTATTACTTTTGTTTAAAATGCCATATTCACAACTTGTTTTTACTTCCTTGAACTCAAGTAAAAAAAAAGCCAATGACAGGAGTTTAAGGTGATCAGGAATATTAATGAAACTGATTTTTAAATAAAACGATGTGGTTTGTCTCCCATAGTTAAATATTATAATAAAATTTGATAAAAAAAAAGTAAAATGCAAAATATTTTCACAACATGTATAAAATTTTATAGATTAATTTTAAACTTTATTTATGAAACTCTATTTCAATTAAGTTTTTCTAGTGTGTGTATAGGACCTTATGCCACGATGACGATACGTGCCCGTTTTCTATTGGAGCCCGCGATCGCTTCGTGCGTGTGATAAAAACACATAAGTCCAAGAAAATACATCTAAACTCACCTTCTGTTCGTTTAAGTACTTCACTGATCTAAATGACCCGAAGAATATGGGTAAAATAGCCATTATAACTAAACTTAGGTAAGCGATCGCAACACCTTCAATGCTCGTGGGGGGCTTGTCGGTGGCATTATGTATAGCGTCCTTAACAGTATCCTCAATGTTTAATGGTATATCTGTCGCCGAATCTGCCATTTTCTATTGAAATATTGGCTTTAATAAGTGACGATATAGATTTCACCCTGCACTGCACTTCCTCTTACTCTGATATAGGTACTTTGACAAAAAGTTGACAAGTGTACAGTTAGTTTTCTCAAGTTGGCAACTGTCATATAGAGCTAACCTCAATGATAAATTTATGATTAGAGACGATCATTGGAATAACTGAATATAAATATGTACAACCTACATAAATAATACTTAGTACAAAAATTATTTTAATTTTAAATTTGCAATGAATATATCTGTTCAGTTTGCATTTCATCAAATGTATTTATTTGATTCCTAAATTATAATTAAATAAATATACAACTTCAATAATGTTTTATTGAATATTAGATTAAGTAATTGTTCAATAACGAGAAATAAAAGTGCATAATATTAGATTTTGGTTTAGCATACATATTAACAAAACCAAGAAATAACAACCGCTTAACATCTGATAATCGATTTTTTTTTTTGCATTATTCGACCCGTTATTTTGTAATTTTGGTGGCTTTTCCATAATATATTTTAGTTATTATATATATGGATGAAATAATAACATGGAACAATACTTCTGAAATGTATTAAGAACTTCACAGCAAATTATATTAAATAACAAGGAGACATTAATAGGTCCCAAGAAATTGTAATGAACAATACCGGCACAGGTTCACCATACTCTTACTTACTTACTATCTTTTGACTACATTTACGCTTAAGGCATGGTTTAAATACATCTCCAGTGTTCAGCCAATACGATTCACGAATTAATTATCATACAGAATCCACAAGTGACAATTCATTCTTGATTTCTGTTATCGTATACCTATTTGACATGTTTAGGTGCATAGCATGATCTTGTTGTTATTCTTCCGTAAATTCCTATGATACCGATGTTCTTTATCTTTCCAATTTCACTGAAATCATTATATATCGTTTTATTACTTATGTTTAAGTTGCTGCTGATTCCGATATGGTTTGAGGTGAATTAGTTGTCAGTATGGCTTTCAATATATAATTATCGAGTTTCATGTCCAGGCGGCCACATATAGCGATTAAAGAATGCTCAAAAGAATAGAAAAGAATGGTCGTAATCAAACTAAAAGCGAGTCGTTCATGCACTTGTAGTACCCATGGTCTATATAAGTAACTTTGATATTAGGTGCCTTGTGTTACGTTGGTGCTACGACGGAACTCGTACTCGAAAATAATGCGCAATTTCGATTTTTTCAAGCAAGAATATCTAAAAAAATCAAAAGTGGGAGAACTCTCTTAAAATAAATCCCAGAAAGACTAAGTACATGACCCTAGGAACTAAGACACAAATTAAAAAAACCTGTAGATAAACAATTTAACATCTTGATAAAAAATGAAAGTATAGAAAGAGTATCAGTTGTTAGAAATTTAGGATTAGTCTTAGATGAAAAAATGCATTTTGTCGGACATATAAATAACAAAATTAAAAATTATTTCTATAAATTGAAAATATTATACGGTATACGAAATTATTTAAAATTAATTACAAGAAGTCTTCTTTCTGATCTAATTGTGCTATCTTCTTTCAACTATTGTGATGTGGTGTATGGGCCTAGATTAATGGAGAAAACGTTAAAAGCAATTCAACGTGTTCAAAACGCATGTATCAGATTCTGTTATGACATACCTAAATGGTCGCATATATCTCCAATCATTAATAGTAAAAATATCTTAAGCATGTGTGCAAGGAGATACTTACATTTAGCTTGTCTTACGCACACAATTATTAGGATTAAAAAACCGGAATACCTGTATACTAAATTTGGCTGGTATAGGAACATTCATAATATAAAGACAAGATCTAAAATAAGAAACACTGTATCCCTAACTAAACACAAATCTATAGGCTATGAAGTAAGTTTCAAATATGCGGCCTGAAAAATTTGGAATAATATATACCTCCTCAATTACAGACAAAAAACAAATATATATTTATAAAATTAATTAAACAACAAATTCTTGAGGAACAAGCATTAGGCCGTTTATAATTATATTTTTATCAATAGATTTGACGCATTCACATTATCAGAACTTTATATTGCAACGTTTTTCTCTTATTACTTTACTTTATTTTTGGTTAATTAGTTATACTCATGACAATGTATATGTGATATGCTTTTAAGTTTATGACTACGACTTGGGCGTGAAAAAAGGAATGCCTGTTTGTATTTTAGCCGGAAATTTGAGGTCTGGCTGAAAATCAGCGCTGTTTTCAAAAACGGCAATTCGCTGACGCCCGGCCTCATTGTCATAGTTTAACTTTTTTATGTTTTTTGTACTCCTGTATTTATCTATGACAATAAATATCTTTCTTTCTTTCTTTAAAACAAGCAAGCAATTAATTTTTTTAATGCAATAGTCAAGTTATTAAATTACTTTTAAATTTGAATTTTAAGTAGAATATTCACACTACCATTTATAAAAAAATGGTAATTTCGTAAAATAATACATAATACGCTGTAAAGCCTAGTCCTCAATAAGAAAAAAAACAGGAACTAAAAACATATATACCTAAAATATTGTACGTTCTTATTTGCATTTGTGAAATAATAAAATTGCTATAAAAACGCATTCAACTATATAGAGTTATATTACAAATATGTAATACGTGCCTACTCTACATCAATCACACATAATATTACATGTATATGTCAAAAGTCAAAATAATCTCAGTTGTTGTGAGAAAAGTACATTCCAGTTTTCAACGAAACATTTTTTTATTCGTATAACGAATAAGTCATGATATATTTTGATATAGGCTATAGTGAACTGCATGTTAGTTGAGCAATCATTTTTCGGGACGATGGAAGTGACTGGCGGTGCAGAGGAAGGTTTTGTGCGCGAGTGGGCACCCTGTTCCCATATTTTAAATTTAATTCCGCCTCGAATACAAACGGGTATATTTTCTAATGAGTTAATGTTGACGTGCGTGGATGCTGTAAGCGAATACATAGCTCTAGGCACAAACGTCGGTTTGGTTTACTGGTATGACAGAAAAAAAGGAAACATACAAAAACTAAGATGCGAGGTAAGAAATTACCATTTTCTGGTATTCCTCTACCTATATTCTAATCTAATTTGAACACTAAGTTTATACATAGTTTTATTATAACTTTTACTTTTTTTTTTACATATTTGAATTTCATTATAGAAATTATATCAATGTTGATTATTATAATAAATATTTTTTATCATTGTATATATGTTAAATGACATCATATGAAGCTTAAATATAATTATTCACTTTTAACAGTATACATTATGAGAGTAAATGACTGGCCACATCAGTCTAAGGAAGTAGAATGTAATACATTTAGAGAAAGTCTAAAACTATGTCAAGGGTATTCAAATGGTCACAAGTGTTAGGGTTTATGTATTTTGATGTTTATATAATTTAAGTTTCTCAATATTAATACTTAATTACTAACCTGTATATTATTTCTACTAAATGTTTAAGATACAAATTCTTATTGTCTAATGTTATTAAAATATTTAAAGTTAATGATATCCTCCTCAAATGATCCGCATGAACCAAATGTAAAAAAACAGTGACTAATAAAATCATATGAATATATTGTCCTTTATCTACTTTTATTTCCCACTTAAGTCGCGTCGTCATTAAAATTATAATAACTTTTGATAGAGTGAACCGATTTTAATGAAATCATGACCAAATGTCACTTGAGGTTGTGCTTTAGAATTTTCTTGTGAGGTTTTATTGTGAACTCAGTACCATAGCAGTGATGTGTGTTTAAACAAAAAAACAGACAAACAGACATTTAAGAAAATGATTGAAATGTATTCTATCACTTATTCCAAGATACCTGCAACAATTTTTTTCACAAAAATATAAAAGTAGAGACACATTAGATTTACATTCTTATTATATGTATGGATAAAGAGTTAGGCTATATATAGATTCTTTTGTGGAACCTCTTACATGGAGTAACTGTGATAAACGATCTTTGCACAGCCTTAAGTAATGGATGGAAACATATTCTAGAAAATGCACATGCAGAAATCTAACAATGTGTATGTAATTATTTATCACATTGGCCTGTGAGGTAACAGTGGATTTGTAGTCATTCTGTGGTGGTGAAAAGTGACCATACAACAAGGGTTATTTGTAATCGGCAGTGTTCACATTTTGTGGGTGGCTTGTGTGAAAGAAAAAACTCTTAGTCACTTTGGAATAATAAATTAGAACCAGTTGTTTTTATACTACACTACATACACACTACATTTATACATTACATACAATACATACATTTATACACACTACATATTATTTTTAAATATTATGATGAAATATAGGTTATTGAGATTTAAAAAAACTAGCATGCAAATGTATATATAGATTAGTAGCAATAAGTTCTACAATAGCATACTAAGCAGGCAGAAAAGACATTTATGATCCACTCTGGGTTTAAATTGTTGTTATGAGAAACTCGTGCTACTATAAATAATATGTAATAATGTGTATATTCCCAAAATTATATCACAAAAAGCAAATTGACATGTAGAAGTATACATATTTTTTAATTACCATATAGCAACTGGTTATTTTTAGCAAATAAGCTTATGCAATGATTATATCACATGATAATTAGTGTAGAGAATTCAAAGAATAATTAGTCAGTTCAATTTTAGATAGTACTATATATATAGAAAGTCTTTAGAGCATGGCACCTGTATTATCTAAGCATCTAAAATTTACAATGCTATTAAAAGACGCACAATTAATAAAAAACAGTGACAATAGTCAATCATGTGTGGGAATTGAACCTACCACCTGGCTCGTTAATAATAGTGTTTACTGACAGAGTCCTCTGAAAATAAATATTAGTAATTACAACTATACAATGTGTATTTACTAAAATAAAGTTTGTGACTTTGTTTGAGTATATTAGACAAACTTTAAAAGTAGCACCAGAGACCGCGAAATTGAGGAATAATAGATTAGCATGGTATGTTAGTTTTGAGTATGAAGGTGGACAGATATAGGAGTAAAGGAAAGGGTAGAGAGGGATTGTGTGAAAAATGATATGTGTTAAAAAGGTGTAAATACCAAGATGGCATCTGACAGGGGAGAGTGGAAAAGGAAAACATATTGTGCCGTCACTACTTAGGTGGGATAAGGGTAAGAAGAAGAAGTAGAATGTTTGAGTCTTATCTGCTAATAACTTAATATTCTTAGAGAGTATTTTCTTTTTTTCTATTCGTTACATTAGAAACATCCATTCACCTCAGTTGCCATAATCCAATTTAACACTGTTTGGTGTCTGGCCCTTATTAGATGAGTTAGCATAACTAAGTACTCTCTGTAGCTCTGATTTTACAGTTTAACAGACTGTGTTATTAGACTAAATTGAACTAGAGTCAGTTTTAATATAACAGGGTAATAAGCTCTTTAGCTATCAGTGTGTTAAGAATGCATTAGTGTGTTGGTAACTGATAAGCAAAGTAAGATAATAAATAACCTTCTTATAAACAAATAGATAACAATATTTACTTTGTTAATTTGAATTGTACATGTACTTATTATTATTATTATTTGTTTTTAATATATATACCTATATAATGAAAATATAGTTTCCTTGGTTTTCAATCACATGAAACCTACTAAACATATTAGCATAGCACTGATCATTCAATGCAGAATACACATTATACATATGTTTCATAGGCTATTATACTTTTAATTCAATTGACACATTGCCATTTTTTTAATGCTCAAGGAAGTTGGGTAGCAGTCTGGTAGTATTTTTGTATCTATCTTTAGGTATATATATTTTTAAGGAAAAACTAATTTGGGATTTTTTTTTATCGTAGCACAGTAAAGTGACTGTACTGTGCCTGATGGCGAGCACAGTATAATCCAAAAACAATGGCGACTACCGAGAGACACGCTATCCCTTACTGGTCGCCGCTGTCATGCCGGCCTGCATAAATGTCTCTTCACGTTAAGCTTGAAGGACCCCATATTATAGGAAGGAGAGAACACACTTAATAATAATAATTTTATGAAATCAACTATTCTATAAGACTCATAAATATTACCAACTAAGTTTACATAAAAAACTTATTACCAATACTATTTATACAATTCCAGGTTGTAATCTATACTAATATTATAAAGAGGTAAAGTTTGTGAGTTAGTGACGTTGTGATGTTGTAGGGGGTAATCTCGGGAAGTACTAAACAGATTTTGAAAATTCTTTTACCAATACAAAGTCACATTATTTGTGAATGTCATAGGCTATATATCATCACGCTAAGACCAATAGGAGCGGAGCAACAATGAAGAATGTTTTAAAATCGAGGTTTTTTTTCCTTCTGAGAGCATCCACTGCGTGTTAGCCCAAAATAACTATTCCACGCGTACGAAGTCGTGAGCAGAAGCTATTAATTAATTATATTATTATTATAATATTATAAAGAGGTAAAGTTTGTGAGGTTGTAGGGGGTAATATCTGGGGCAACTCCCAGGAAAAAATGGTTGAACGAAAACATTTCTTACAAACGCTGCCTTAACAATGGCAGATATATGATTGAGTTCTAGAAAAAACTTGTAGTTTGATAATGCCTTTTACCGCCCAACGAAGTGGGCATGGGTCAGCTAGTATTGATATATTTTTTGATGCATTCGGATCTACATGCAGTCCTTGCTTAAAATTTATATTTCATATATAAGTGTGTGTACTTGTACATAATATATTGATTACTGTCTGTACAGCACATAGGTAGAATTTGATTGTTTTTTATGTATAAGTATTATGCATGCCTGTGATCATAATGATTACACTGTAACTTTATGTTTTAACTACTATATGTAATCTTTATGTTGGTTTGCTAAGTATACAAAATAAATATACACATTATATAATTTTATACATGTAACAATCTCAGATATAGAATTTACGATTATATTTTCCATATAAAAGTAATTTCTGAGCTGGGATTGAATGTGCAACTTATTACCTCATTGTAGCAAACCACAACGCCACCATGAAGTCCATCTATCAAATTTGGTCACAAGTATGAGAACATTACACATTATATATATTTCCTCTATTGTTATCTCTAGGGGCAGTCCCTTTTATTTGTTGTTCTAATATGGTCTGTTCATAACAGGAAAGTGTTGTTGACTTAATAAATATTATGTAAACAAAATAGTATGAACCACATCTAGTTTATTATGATAACAAAAAATACCTGGTATTGTACTTCAGCTGCTTTTCTATATATATTTTTCCTATAGCTCTAACGTTTTTTGCAACATATGCCGCAATAACGCTGAAATGATAGAAACTTTTGAACTTACTTGACACTTATCTTTAGATTTACGAAAATTTAAACAATATCTTTATAGACTATTAACTATGTGTTATCTAGATATATATTCTAAATTACTATACAGTTTCATTTAAATTCATTCAGTTGTTTTTATGTGAAACAGTAACAATCATTCATCTATCTTTAGAAACTACCTTGTTGATACTATTAATAGAATATAACTTAGAAAACAATTGTGAGTGTTTGCCTGCCTAATAGTCATGGTGGACTAGTGGTTTGACCAATGGAATATCAAACCGATGTCCGCAGGTTCGAAAGCCAACATGTACCAATGAATTTTTCATAGTTCGCATTCATGTACTTATTTAAATGGGTAACACTATGTGAAGGAAAACATCGTGAGGAAACCTGAACCTGAGAAATATTCTTGTAGTACCACCATATGTGGGAAAACATAAAATTGTGAATTTCTCATTTTCAAATCGCCAATATGTCATGAGCTGGTGTGGTGATTATGCCCATACCTACATTCAGGAAAAAGCCTATGGCCCTGCAGTTGAGTCTCTTACAGGCTGATGATGGTGGTGATTCTCTGCCTCAAATATAATATTGTTCTAGGCAGCTAATTCTCCCATAACTTATGTGAAGATAGTGAACACAGTCGATTATATGGTGGGAGCCGGTAATGCTGCTGGCCAGGTCACAGTATTCCAGATACCTAAAGAGCATCCTGAGAATGTTCCGGATACATTCAAACCGAAGGTGGAGCCGAAAGTAGAAAGGTGGGTTCAGTTTCTCTTTTACTACGAAATTGTGTTTCATAACATGATTTTAGAAAGAACAATGGATTAAAAAAAACCTTTGATAATGAGTGTCACATTAATTAAGTGAGGTGTTTTTGAATATTTTGTGACATATCCTCCAAATACGTTGGATTTATTATATTTAAAAAAACAATTTGCTTTATTACTTTTATTTTTACTTTTTTACTCTTATATTACATTACATTTCGAAATATCAAAACTAAATAACTTTATACTTTATATTTACGAATTTTAATATATATTAGAATTATGCCAGATTTCAGGATATTTTATTGTAGAAACATGTTTTAGTTTAAATTAATCTGAATTGCTTACATTTGTACACCTTCTTCTCTACTTTTATATCCGTCCACCTTCATACTTAAAACTTTTCTAGTTACATGACTTATCACTTCTATGCGTATATCGTGCTTATTTACTCGAAAAAAATGACCTGATATTTGCGAAAACGCCTTCTCCCCCCATATGAGTTTTAGTGAGATTCAGTTTGACCCCCTACCCCTTGAAACCCTCACGTAATTACTGGACGTCTCCTAGCTTAGGGGCTCAATTCTTAAAACTGCCTTAAGTAATATTACCTTAATAAATTTCCATGAAATCTTAACTACAACACTTGTGGATTCAGCCAAGATCAATAACAATCAACAATGGTGTTCAGTTCAGTGAAATAAATATGAATATTACTTCAGTAAAATTTAAACACTTTGTGCTTTGACGACTCGGGCGCCAAAATAATGAAAAAATGATCTATCAATTTTAAGTGAAATAGAATATATCTGTATCAGGTTTCCTTTTATGTTATATTCACTTATTGAAATGTATATTTCAGGTACACAATAGGTGATTTGCACAAAGGGAAAATAACTGCAATAGAGTGGTCAAAGAATGGAATGCGTTTATTCTCTGGAGACAATAACGGAATTATCATTATGACGGAAATCGATTTTTATATGGTGAGTGTATCGTTCTATTATCAGTTAGTAGTGCGTGCTCGCCTGCGTGTGTGCTCGATTGCTTGCTGGCTCACTTGCACGCGTGCTCACATTCCTGCGTGCTCACCTGCGTTCGTGCCCACTTGCTTGCGAGATGCTGATCGAAAAACATAGTTTCGAAGTCATTTGGAGTAAATATAAATACATTCGGATGGGCATTAATCAAACGCATCAGTTACACATTGCTTTTATTCTATTAACACATTGCTTTTATTCTGTTTTTTTTTATTTATTTATTTATGACAATAGAAAAATTACATGTACATACAATAGGACTCTCTTCAGGAAACCGCTATTGCGGTTTAATCGAGGAGAGGTATGTTCGTCAACACGCCGACATTTAATATTTAAGTTTTTCGAGGTAGTTCATTTATGAAATATCTTCTTAAAATACATTTCGCTTGTTTAACATTACTTCCTTGTAGTTCTATTGTATAATCGGCTGGTAATGTGTTTCAGATTGAGAATTAAATAAGTTTGTTTTTAAACGCTCGCATTATAATCGCCGGTTCTTTTGATGCTTAATAAAGTACATGCCTTGTTTAGGTGAATTAATGAAATCTTCATTTTTATTTCTTTGTGGTTTTGGTCTCATGGATGTTTTTCTATATTTAATAGGTTCTAACGTTTGATTACAATTTCACCTGATGTTAACTGATGATTAGGTCCAAGATGATAAACACGCTAAAACTAGAGGGTGATTGGCTCTCAAGTGCAGCTGCCGGAGCAAACCAACAGATTCTTGGTGACGGATGTTCATTTTGAGGGAGGTAGTTAGCCACGTAGGCTTTAAGAAAACCCAACACAAAGCCATGGTTTCATCATTATGTATTTCTTCTACCAAAGCTCAGACTAAGTTGCACGGATTCGAACCTACGTTCATCGGCGCAGTATCTAAACACGCCATTAACTAAGCAATCATTGCTGTTTCATTCACTTACTGACTTTTTTATATCGAGATTTTGTTACCCAAATTATATTTCCCTACAATTTTGCAAACAATTTTCTAAGTGTAAACTTCTTTAAGCGCGCAGAGCGGTATTTTTGGCAGGAGATAAATTTATAATTTTCGCGTCATGACATGCTAGTAAGCGTGATCGATCGTATTGCGCTTGCGCGGCTTGAAGTAGCTTATCGATGCGTAGTATAGAGGCCTGTGTTCATCTACCTATACACAATACAGAACACAGCTATTCTATTGTATTGAGTTTACATGTCTGTCGGTAGTCCGTATGATTGTCTCGAGTTTTTTTCACGCAAACCTGAAGTTGAACTCATACATTCATTCTTCGACAATTGATTTTTGTATATATATATATATATATATATATATATATATATATATATATATATATATATATATATATATATTAGGCTGGTCGTTAAAAATTAAATTTTTTGCGACGCCCCCTGAAAAGCTTCCTTTTGATGAAAAAACACTGGGATTTTTTTTTTTTTTTTAATTCAAAAGAACACGTGCCTCTAGACGATCTAAGTGAATTTTTGGGTATAATCATTTTTTCTCTGAAAGTATCTTATTAAATTTGAAATAAATATTATTTTAGATTTGAAAATAGTTAACAATGAAACTCCTTCATTTTTGGGCTTTTTATACTTCTGTGAGCAGTCACGTATGAATTATTTTCATAAAAAGATCTTAAAAAAATATCAGATGCGCATGCGCTGGACGTCTTTTAATATACCAAACAACTGGGAAAATTTTTGTATTTAGATTTTTGTTTATTGTTAATTTGATCAAATATTGTTATTTTTATTGATTTGAGTTCTATAATTATTTCTATTTCGAATAAAATTTTATTTTTCCTAAAAAAATCCCAAAAAAAATGATTATACCCAAAAATTAACTTAGATCGTCTAGAGGCACGTGTTCTTTTGAATAAAAAAAAAAAAAAAAAAATTCCCAGTGTTTTTTCATCAAAAGGAAGCTTTTCAGGAGGCGTCGCAAAAAAATTAATTTTTAACGACCAGCCTAATATATATATATAAATTCTGTACGTGTCTATGTTACTAAACCGATTTTAATGTATCTAAGTGACTATGTAGGTTTAAAAAAAGCAAGGATACGAACCTACGTCCATCGACGTTATGTCCGGACATGCAGTCAGTGAGCTGTCATCGCTTCTTTAATTAATCAATGATTATTTCCCACTGAAATACTTTCATTTGTGCAATCATTTACAAAACATCAGAATTATACTCGCGAATTGTTAATCAGTTGTATGACATAATTAGTAGATATGATAATTAATGAAAGGCAACTTCCACAGTCGTTATCTCGGGACATTGACATCAGTATATACCTGTTTCTGCATTTGTATCTGTTTATACACATTTGCGTATTATAACAATACATTAATTGTATAAAAATTGCAAAATCAGCTATGTGCAAATTTTAAGGAGTGTGGGTTCCATAGTATTGGAAGTTATAAATTGGTTTTTCAATCATATATATATCTATACTCTCGTATAAGTAGTAGTGGTCTAGTGGTTTGACCGGTGCAATATCATTCTCATGTCCGCAGGTTCGAATACTGGCATGTGCCAACGAATTTTTCGGAATTCGCGTACATTTACTAATTTAAATTGGTTACACTATCGACTAACAATCAATCAACCAATCAAAAACACTTTATTCAATTTAGATCCTAAGAAGGCATTTATGAACGTCAAAACTACCACCGGTTCGGAAAACAGCCCAGTCATCGAGAAGAACCGGCAAGAAATTCGATCTGGTTTATCTTTTTAACAAAGATATATAATACTAGCTATACCCGTGTCCACTTGGTTGGACAGTAAACATTTATAAAAAAACTACTTTTTGTGACTTAAAAGTTAGACATATGTTGTCGCTGACTTTTTTGTAGGCATTATCAAGTTCTACAACTTTTCTCTAGAACTTAATCATATATCTCTCATCGTTAAGGCAGCGTTCGTAAGAAACGTTTTCGTTCGACCGTTTTTTCTCCGACTTACTTTGCAAATCCGACTACCACAAAAAAGTCTTTACATTTTTCAGGTTAATATTATAGCCTATGACACTCACAAATAACGTGGCTTTCTACTGGTCAAAGAATTTTCAAAATCGGTTTAGTAGATCCAGAGATTACTCCCTACAAACTCACAAACTTTACCTCTTTATAATATTAGTATAGATAGTATAGATTTAGAATACATTAGTTACATGTCACAAACGTTTTTAATGGATGCACAGAGATGAGTCAATTCCATTGACGGTGAAGGAAAACATTGAACCTGAGAATTGTAGTTCTTGTAGTACTACTGTATGTGTGAAAACATTGTGGATTTCTCAGAGTTGGAAATCGGCAATACGACGTGGGTTGGTGTGGTTATTATGCCCATACCTTTCTTCGCAAAGAAGCCTATGGCCCTGCAATGAGTCTCTTACAGGCTGATGATGATAATGATGATATTCTGTTACCTCTGCTTTAAAGTGAAATGTTTTTTCCATCGCTTGAATTTTTATCGTCCATCTATCGCATGTCGCATTACAATCGGCGCGCGGCCGTGGAGTAGGGGTAAAGTAAAAGGCGCTCAATAGCGTCCAAGTACGATATGTGTATCCTCTAAATGATTGTTTTTATTACTAGCTGTGCCCGCGACTTCGTCCGCGTGGAACCTTATGTAAAAAGTAGTGATTAATAAGATCATCTGAATGTATTAAGTCCATTTACTTATCTACTTGCTTAAAATTACAATAACTTTTGATGGAGTGGACAGATTTTAAAGGTTTCATTGTGATCCCAGTACCTTAGCAGGGAGACGTGTTCATACAAACAGACAGACAGACATTTCTAAAAATGATTGAATTGTATTCTATTACTTATTCCTAGACACCTGCAACATTTTTTTTTCATGAAAGTCGAAAAAGTACAGGAAAGTTAGATTTACATTCTTATTATATGTATAGATATAGATGTATAGATGAATTCCCTAATCCAATACACAGTTTGTTGTCTTGTCGACTATTGATTTCCCATTATCATTCCCATTTTCCGATTATTAATTTAAGATTAAAAACGCGATTTTAATACTCTAAATCGAATAACTTTCCGAAAATATTTGCACACCATGTCGATCGACGTTGGTTCGAATCTCTAAAATGAGCTTGAGCTTTTGGGTGAAAAACTGCATTGAAGGTGAAGTCACGTTAAAAATCTATCACCAAACACCTGCTTATGTGTTCGGGCCAAAATAGTTCACATAATGTGAGTGAGTGAGTGTGAACGCTGAAACCGTAACGAGAGTAAAAAAGGAACTTTTCAAACAGCACCTGTGCAAATCGATGGAGATCGTGAACGAGCAGCACGAGATAGTCCATTGAAGGTGAAGTCACGTTAAATATCTATCACCAAATCCCTGCTTATGTGTTTGGGCCAAAATAGTTAACATAATGTGAGTGAGTGAGTGTGAACGCTGAAACCGTAACGAGAGTAAAACGGGAACTTTTCAAACAGCACCTGTGCAAATCGATGGAGATCGTGAACGAGCAGCACGAGATAGTCCATTGAAGGTGAAGTCACGTTAAATATCTATCACCAAACCCCTGCTTATGTGTTTGGGCCAAAATAGTTAACATAATGTGAGTGAGTGAGTGTGAACGCTGAAACCGTAACGAGAGTAAAAAGGGAACTTTTCAAACAGCACCTGTGCAAATCGATGGACATCGTGAACGAGCAGCACGAGATAGTCCATTGAAGGTGAAGTCACTTTAAATACCTATCACCAAATCCCTGCTTATGTGTTTGGGCCAAAATAGTTAACATAATGTGAGTGAGTGGGTGTGAACGCTGAAACCGTAACGAGAGTAAAAAGGGAACTTTTCAAACAGCACCTGTGCAAATCGATGGAGATCGTGAACGAGCAGCACGAGATAGTCCAGATAAGTTACTACCAGAACACGCTCGTCGTCTCCAGCATGTACCGGAGCATTGTCTGCGAACGACGAGCCGGTCCAGACGGCAGAACATCCTGGCACGTGACACAGCTCGGCAAACGAGATAGGAAGCGGTGGGTAGACCCATTTTCACTCATTTAATCACTAAAATTATTAATAGATGGCGTTATACTATAACACTGTATCCCGGTATTAAAATTTTCCTCGATGGTGTCATATAATTTGCATTTATATAGTTAGTCGTTGTCATTTCTACTGATCGCTATCTATATAATGTTGTTGAGTTTCAAATTAATTTTAATAATTTGCTCCAAGTTTAAAGTTTAAACTTTATAGAAACTTCGCGTTAAATCTTTATCTTAATATATATATTTCTTGTGTGCGTGTGTATGTGACTGAACTCCTCCTAAACGACTGGACCGATTTTGATGAAATTTTTTGTGTGTGTTCGTGGAGATTCGAGAATGGTTTAGATTGACAATTGGACTCGGTAGGTGGCGCTGCAGTTGACTTTTAGGATTTTTTTTATTATCAAGGCAGGACAACGTCCGCCCGGTCCGCTAGTACATATATATAATTCTTCTGTCCGTGTGTATGTGACTGAACTCTTCCTAAACGGCTGGACAGATTTTGATAAAAATTGTTGTGCGTGTTCAGGTATATTCAGGAATGGTTTATATTGACAATTGGACCCAGTAGGTGGCGCTGCGGTCGACTATTAAGATTTTTTTTTACTATCAAAGAAGGACGACGTCCACGGGGTTTGCTAATAACAATATAAAACTTAATAAAAAAAACATACTCTAGCGCTACCTAGTGGCGAGTAGTAGTAACCTAGATAACATAAAGATTTCTTTTAGTGGAGAAATACTTAGATGTGCCAACTTTGAAAAGGCCGGCAACGCACTTGCGACTTCTCTCGTGTTGCTACTGTCTACGGACGGTGGTGGTCACTTACCGTCAGATGGCTCACCTGTTCGTTTGCCTCCTATAATATAAAAAAAAACTTTATGGTGGTCTATCAAACAATTATAGGTTACGTATGAACGCGTTGTAAGTCGTGGGCTATTGATAGTTTCATCTATGACAGTTCAGATTGGGTGAGGCATTGTGTCTCGATTACCCGTTATTGTGCTGATGGGCAGGTTGTGCGCCGCTGGTGCAGTGGTGAGACACTCGTACGCGAGCGGGAGCGCAGAGGCTCTGTTCTGTGCTCGTCCCGGACTCCGGCTGTGGCGAGCCGATCGCTCCGGGGACGTGCTGCAGACCCTCATATTTAAAGTCAGTCCCTATGTGTCTATTCCCAAAATTAGCTTCAATGAAACTAGACTTAGATACGGAAAATATAGATATTTAAGAATAATTGTATAGCAGTGAAGTGTTATTTATCACTGTTATTTTACAGGTGATTAATGAAAAATATGTTATAATTAAATGAAAAGAATTACCGTGGCGTTTTACGTTTTAGCTATTTGAGCCATGTTATAGTATTAAATAATAATAAACATGAATTCTGAAAAATCCTCTCAATTTTTAGCTCCTCCACCATGCAAAACATACCATATTACCAAATGAAAAGTATCAGTGATACAAATTAATTTATCTTTATATATATATATACATATAGTGTCATAATGTTTGTCCACGATGAACTCCGAAACTACTCAACCTATTTTCATGAAACGTTGGCATTTATCTATAATTTGGTCCAACTTGAGAGATAGGATTATTATTTATATTTCGATTAATGGCCTCAACATTTTAAATTACGAATTAAATTATTATCAATGTTGATTATTGTTATTAATTGTAAGTTTGATCAGTGTCGAATAGATGGCGCTTTAGACTAGTTTGTTGATAGAAAACTGTAGGGCCGACTGTTACAGATATCTCATAGATGGTGCCACGTTTTAATTTTGAATTTCTTTTTCAATAGCTGAACCACAGAAACGCGTGGCCGTGTCAGCTAGTAGAATATAAATTCCACTACATGACATTCAAGATTTCGCCAAAAACTCAGACTCTGAATGATTTGTCATAACGTTAATTTGCCAGGAGGCTGTATCGAACCCACTGACTGTCGCGGAGCTGCTGAACCCCTCACAACAGAGGCACTCAGTGTCTGACCGTGAACTGGGTCCTCTATATGTCTTCCGGGAGCACTTCCTGGTGTCTCACGATGACCGCCTGCTCTACATCCTGGACCCACGATCTCTCACCGCCGTTGCAGTTGTGGACCAGCTTCGAAGGTCCACCATCTTAGTTTACTAGTAAAAAATTATGTGTTTCCTATAAAATGTCATGTTTCCCATTTTCAGGCAAAATGATAAATAAAGCCGCTGTTGTTTGATTAGTGTTTTTCGTCTTAAATTCAAGAGATTTCAGGGCCCTAAGGGAGGAATAGATTTATAAAACCATTGTTATTGAATTAGGCTGTTTGCCCATAAATTGTACGGCGGTTTTTTTATAAGGCTAATATGGAGCTTTTGTGTAATCACAGGGTTGAATTAAAAAAAGAATCAGACGGATTCAGGGGGCTCTTTGCATAAATAGCGTATGTAAAACAGAGTGTCTGTGTATTGCACGGAAAGGCAACTTTTCTTAAAGGAAAACGTTTTCACACAGGAAAACGTTTGTCCACATAGGTATTTGTATTTCTATTTACAGCAATAAAAAGAAAACTAAAATTTGTAACATATACTAATATGGCAACTGATTATATTACTTAGATATTATTTTAAGAGAACTCTCAGTTAGATTTATGGGAAAGAAAATATTTTAACACTGAGGATGATTAATACCGTTCACTGCTCAGAGATGGCGGTGTACACAATTCGCAGGAAGTTTATATAATAGCCCAAAACTTGCTAATCTCAATATTGTATTTAATGCCATATATGAATGGCAAGTGTTTTCTACGCTTTCATGCCATCATAACGAAGACGTTATGAGAACATTTGCATACTAATTTTCAGGATACTGTCGGTGTCCGTGAATAAAGATGAAATCTTCATACTGGAGGGTCCGAGATCACTGGTCCGACTTGCGCATGCGCCGGAACCGGCCACGCTTGCTACAGGTCTGTTTGCTTTTTTCAGTACCTAGATTGATAAAACTATATCCAATTGTTGCGACGAATCGGATTAACACACTTTAAAATATGTATAACATAGTCAAAAATATCGACTTTCATTTATGAGTTTTAGTTTTGTTCCAGAGTAACGCTTATTTTTGGGAACGGATAAAATCTATATTTTTGTCTTCTATGAGTATTAAAAGTTTAGTTGTCATTTTCTTTAATAAAAAAATTATGGACCGTTCCGAAATTACCAATGTCGATAGAAATTCGGTAATATAAAGTGTTAAACACTAGCAAAGATTTTATGTTAAAATGGACGCTCGCTTACTTAACTGTACTTAATAAGAGATATTTCAAAATTCGATAAAATGACTAATATTACTGCGAATGTATGTAGGTTGCTATTACAGGAATAAATCAATACTGACTCTCGGTAAAAATGACTTAATATGAAATTAAAATTGACACTGGAAAGGTGATAATCGAAAAATTCGAGAAATTCCCAATAGTCGATAATGTACTTTTATATAATGTACTTAAGTATTTTATTTAAAAAAAAAAACTTTTTTACCTACGACATAGTATTATAGGGATCGAATAAGGTACTTAATGTTTCAGTTATCTCACTATTGTATCGATTATTTTTTGTAATGTCGACACACGTATTTAATGGCTGACTGTACTGGAAATGAAGGAAACTAATGAGTCGATAAACAAATGGTTTGCACAAAAGTTGTTTACCTATAGAAGTGCTATTGATATCCTTCATTTTCAAAGTTTTGTCAAAAATCACTTCCAAATATATAGTTGTTGTTTTCTATATGCTATATTTTTCGATATTTTGTCGATGACTAAAATAATATCGACAGTATAAAGGTAAATAACGAAGATTTCCAATAGCACGTTACCTTTGCATTGTCGATATTATGCTTTCAGTATACTTCGTCTTTTCTGCTCGATTTTTTTCTTAATTGAACAATTTTAATAAGTTATGTAATTCTATCGAATTTGACAAAATGACATTCTATAAATTTATGTATAATATATAAAAGAAAAAAATTCTGAACAGAGGAAACTGATTTTTATTGTAATACCTACATATCTTGTAGTATTTAGTGACGTATCGCTTTAAACTGTAGACATATTTGACGAGGTTTTTCGATAAACCCATAACTTATCGATAATATACACAATTATTTGTCGACTTCTAATGGAACATCGATATGAAATAATAAGATTAAGTTAAAGTTATCGACATAAAAAAGTGTATATTGTCGATGAAAATTGACTGTAGACATATCTAGTGTTGTGCTTTAGTATACTAACCGTCCTTATCATGCATGTGTGTATTTATTGTATTTAGAAACGTATACATTTTCTGTAACGTCGATCACGATCAGTATTCGTCGTCAATCTAATATAAAAAATAATTATATATCGATAATAAAACACATCTCTACTTATCGACAATATTTATTGTGATATATTATGAATGAAATGACGCACAAACCTGTCAATATGAATTACTTTTATCGCGTAAATATTTTAATTATAATATCATGTAAGTGCCATTTTCTATTCTAATTCAGGCCATGTATAGTGTTGTAGAATGATTTATCGATAATGTTATATACAAAATTATAGTTAAATATTAAGTTAAAATTATGAGATTAATATATATTTGTCGATTATTTTTAGTGTAAATTTATGTGTTTATGAAAGTGCCTTAAATAATACTAATACCAAATTGAGACCAATTTGTTTTATAGTTATAGAGTATTGTATTTTTTAATCATGTAAGCTAATATTTAAGTAGTTATTTCTCTCAGACAATATTTTTATTAATGATAAAAACAAATGAATCAATCGTGTTGTGATCATCTTCAATTGTTATATAATATATATAAGTTACAATTTAGTTTAAGTGTTACTAAACCATTCCATTAGGGTTAATATATGTAGTTTTTGCGGGGTGGTAGGGTGTCTGTATCCGACTGGATCGCAACCACCGTACACCAGGTGGAACACCCGCCATAGTGGCACGTTTGGGCGTGTCGCGTTCCGGGATCAGCCGGTGTATATCCAGCAACCGGGGGGGGGGCTGTCCCTGACTGGGTCGCTTTCAGGCCGGCATGACAGCGGCGACCGGCGATGGATAGTATGTCTTTCGGTGGTCGCCATTGTTTTTGGATTGTACTGTGCTTACCATCAGGCACAGTACAGTCACTTTGCCGAGCTACAATAAAAAAAAAAGAAAAAAAAAAGTTTTTTTTTGTGTTCGAAAGTGCTGGAAGAAAAAATAAATTGTGAATTTCTTAAAAACTCATGAAGTACTTACTATATTCAATATTTGATTGTATCTTTTGGGTTTATGTTTATTTTAGAAGGAATAATTTGGGAAAAATTAGTTATTAGTATATTTAATATGCTAATAAATTTATTATTTCTTTAATATTTTTTATTAAGAATATAATTTGTAGTCCTTTGTGTCTGTCGACCGTGATTTTATTTCCGGAGATATTTCGGTTTTTGGTGTGAAACTCTTTTAAACGTGAGCGAGGAAAATTACAAAATCGAATTTAAGTGCAACGATGTGCAAAATAAAAGGCTGGAAGACAAGTTCTAGATTATAGATAAAAAAAGAAAGAACTAGGCTATAAATCCATGGAATTAGATATAAAAAATTACGGTTTATTATACAAATTTTTAATCTACAAAGTAATTTCACTTCTCTACAATACCCAATGATATTATAACTAAAAAGCTGTAGATACGTTTCCTACATGATATTTTGACAAAACAATTGGCACGATAACGCACACATACGTAAAGTAATATTATAACGCCACACTGTCTTACATAAATTGTGTAAGTAAGATGGCGTATTCTCAATATCGGTGGTGCAAAAGAAATAGTTACATGTTGCTTAGATACGGGTGGAGTGACGGGCCAGCTGTCAAAAATAAGCTATCTAGCCAAGTTTTAACAAGGTGCTGTCGAAACGCTTATGACGTATCTACAGCTTTTTATAATATCATTGAGAATACCGAAGAACATGCGTTCTTTGTTTTTTGTATTTTTAATAATGAATTCACTGATTACGTGATTACGTTCATTAGTTCCTTACGGCTTACACATTCCACGCTTACAAAATATTAGAAAGTTTTAAATTTTTGTAGTGAACCATAATGAAAATAAGAAATGTGTTACTGCAAATTTGGAATTGAATTTTAATGAACTTTAAAAAAAACTGTCGTTATATCGTTTAATATTTTTGTATCAGTACCAATATTTAGTAGTGAAAAAATTGTAACTGCCAAAAAACATCGTATTCTTGAATGTTATTGGTCGACGACGGCTTCATGTTTATTCCGCGAGTGCGATTGGTGGATACTAGTTACGTCATATAAGATGACGCGTCTCAACCAATAACCACACAGGAGTATGTTCGCTTTGAGAGTTTATCACTTGAAATAATGATACTGTCACTTTTTGCTGATTTTTTTTAAATAAGCGCAGTAAAAGTATTGGCCACATTAAATATCACGCTTTTTTTCTATTTGTAATGTTGTGTTGTGACTATTTATATATTTTTTTTTTCATATTTTGTAATGACTTTTAATATCTTTCCCGATTTAATTTTGCTATGTTGTATTTTATTTTTTTGCTGTAATATTGTTTTTAATTTTTGTGAACCGGTATCAGCATGGCCATTGTACTTATATATGAATATACATTATTATATAAAATTTGTTTAGCATTTTTATTTCTTATATACTGTTACAACCACCCCACGCCGTTTGTATATTCGTGTATACGAGCAATGGCTCTGTATTTCGCTGGCAACACTATTAGTAGTCTATGATAATTGCATAATGTAGTAAGAGATGACATATTGAGGTGGCTTTGCCGGACATTTTCTTTAGCAGATATTTGCTTCATACGCTTTTTTTAGAGTTCATATATGATGATGCGTGTAGTGATTTCCTTAGTATCTCTATTCTTTTGCTTTTAACAATAAACGCAATAGTAGAGGTAAACAAGCAAAAAAACAACCTAGTGGAGTTCTTAAAAGTAAATCTTATTATGGGAGGGTTTTAAAATTCTAATTCACAACCCTTTTGTGTGACGAAACGTGGTGGAGCTAAACACTGTGTCGTATATATTGGGAGCAGTGTCTCGCTTGCCTTTGGGTATTGTAGAAAAGTGAGGCATAAGCTCCTCTCGCTTTCTTTTTGAAGGTTTCACATCTACACCATGTGAACTACACACATACATTTTTTTCAATTGCATAAGATTTTGCCACTGCCATTGTTAAATTAGTATAGAATATTTATTTGCTATCAATGTCTTAATTAAATATATTCTGGAATAGATACAGGCTCTGCCTAGTTTGGTAGCCACTGTAAAAGTAAGTGTAAAATTTGTAATAAATAATAAGTCAATTTTTGAAAGTTTTTAAAATAAATTAACTCTCTTAAAATGAAGTGATCGAAATCATTGAAAATTAATGGATGTTTTAGTGTATTAACATTACCAAAGCTATACCTAAAAACTTACAGCAGATACATATAAAAAAGGGGAACAAGCAAATATAATCTATATGTCTTTTAAAATTGCGTAAATCGAACCCATTTCATAATTCATTGTATTGTAATTCTACCTACTAGGTAAAAATTATAATAAGATTTAGTGTCTCTAGTATGTGTATGATATTATTAATTTTTTTTTTATAGTATAAGCGAATTTTTAACGCGGGCGATCGACGTATATTCGTAATTCTTGCGAATAATCATAACATTGCGATGAAGTCGTAGCGTGGTGGTAGGAGTTTTTCTAAGTCGGCTTAGATAGCTACCATCTTGAAGTTGAGAGTATGTCGGCAAGCACCTATTGGTGTGTTCTGGTACCTATCATTGAGAGTCAGCCCAGCCTCCCACCCTCCCTCTATATGTAGTGTATCTTGGAGCAAACAGTCATTAACACCTGATGTCATAAAAGTTAAGAGAAGGTACATACAAGCAGAAAACTTTTAGTAGCGGTGGAGAACTTATTCAAGGTCCGACTGAGCTGCTTTCACTGCCACAGCTGTTTTTGCCGAAACGCAGCAGCGCTCACAGACCCGAAGGGTGTGACTTACAACATACCGATATACCTCAGCCATTCTAATTTATTCCTCAGAAGTAGAAATCTATTATAAATAGCCTTAAAACTGGTTGCAGTTTTGAGACTGGTTGTGCATACGTCATAGGTTACAGTGACCACATAAGACTGATATCTACTTTTCTCGTCTTTGTTATTTTATTTTATAGGTTATATTTGTCTTATTCCCTCACGCTCATCTATGTCCCTCCATTTACAGCGTAGATTTTTATCTCTCTTTCTCTAGCCAATTACTTATTACAGACATTTTTGAAGGTGGTAGAGCCACGCTGTAGCTATTACTAATTTCAGCATGAATGGGTCGGCTCGCCCGGGGTAGTACCACCCTCTCGCAGAACACCGACGTGAAGTAACAGTGCTTGCACTGTTGCGTTTCGTTCGGTCAGTGAGAATGCCGGAGGCCCACCTCCTTTCCGCCTTTCCCTTCCCCTTTCTCGTTTACCTACCCCTCCCCCATACACAAGCTGGCAACGCACTTGCGACTTCCCTGGTGTTGCTAGTGTCTATGGACGGTGGTGATCACTTAACATCAGGTTGTTCGACCACCCTTTGACATTAAAAAAAATGCCTTTCGTAAACAAAGTATCTCAAAGAGAAAAGAGTATATTGATTTTATTTATAACTACCCACAGAGCAACCGATCAACTTAATGACAAAGTCTCTGACAACATCGATACAACACGCCGTGAACACCGTCCGAGATTTAACACATATTGAGCAAACGGTCCCTTACATTACCAGCGTACTCGAACAACCCATCTCCATATTTACTAAAAATGATACAATTGATAACACGGTCGGGAGCGCTGAGGAATGTTTCGAACTACCCCCGATCAAAAGCTTACCGGACGATCTGTCTCAGAACGTTCTAGAATCGATTGTAAACGAGTTCAGAGACGTGAGTGACGCTGAGGAGGTTAGGAGGGCCAAAGCTGAAGAGTTACAGCGTAAGTTGAAGCTCTATAACAGTATAATGGAGAGGAAGTGGGACGAGGAGTTGATACACAGCAGGAGGAGTAGGAGGAGGGAGGTCGGGTCCGGGGGAAGCACTCCGCGCCACGCGACTCCCGTCAGAAGGAATGACGTCACGTATACGAACTCAAGCGTCATGAACGTGAGTGTTTACGGGTGAGTTCACATTTTGCATATCTAAATGTATAAAAATTCAGTGTCATGTATGTGAACGATGAACTCCGAAATTTCTCAACCGATCCTCATGACAGTTGACATTTATGTATAATTTGGGCCAACTTGAGAGATACCATTAATTTATATTTCGATTAATAGCCTCAATATTTTTTGATTACAAATTAAATGATTGTCAGTGTTGATTATTGTTATTAATCGTAAGTTATATTAGGCTCGAACAGATGGCGCTTTAAATTAGTTTGTTGACCGAAAACTGTAAGATCGACTGTTATAGATATCTCATAAATGGCGCCACGTTTTCATTTTCAATTTCTTATTCAACTCCAGTTTATTTTATGGTGCACGTGTTTGATTCAATTCATCATGTAATAATTGAGCTACAATAACGCGTAGCCGGGTCAGCTAGTTATAGATAAATCGTAAGACTAGTGGGCCATAAAATGTCATCTCCAGTGACAGTACGGAATGTAGAGGAGGTTGGAGTCCGGCGGCGGAGGCGGAGGCGGAGGCGGGTTCTGGGAATGTCATATAGTGGGCTGTATACTATATACATAATCTTGTGTTATTTGACTGTATATTTTGTAATATTGGTGGTGTTTTACGTAATATAGTTTGGTAATTGTGTACAAGTCAAGTGGATGAAAAATAATACTACGGAGCATAGTTTCTGAGATGTCATAACAACTGCCTAAAAAGTTCTAACAACACTTGTAATATTATTACGAACTCAACAATTGCAGTAATAATGTAGAAGTTTGGTTTGGCAACAAAAAGAAACAATGAGGAGGTAGAAAAACCATATCTGTGTATGAAAAGGTGCACGTAAAAAGCGTTAAGCTAGGATGGCGCTACAGTAGTTTATTATTGTTCAATTACTTTTTTTTATATCATAGAAGGTAAACGATCAGGCGGGTCACCTGATGTTAAGTGATCACCGCCGTCCATAGACACTAACAACACCAGGGGAGTCGCTAATGCGTTGCCACCCTGTGTCTGAGGGTGGGGACGAGGAGAGGGGAAGGGAGGTGGGCCTCCGTCGCTCTCACTGACCGAACTAAACACAACAATGCAAGCACTGTTAATTGACGTGGGTGTTTCTGTGTGTCGGGTGGTAGTACCGCGGGCGAGCCGACACATACATGCTGAAACCAGTAATAGCTAAAGCGTGGCTCTACCACCTCCAAAAGTGTAACAAATTTTATAAAAATGAAAGTGAAAGTTGCTACTCGGGGCGGCAGCGGTCAGCAATTACAAAAATTCTGCCTACGTTAATACTTGAACAGCCTCACACATATACGTATGCACCTTTGTCTTTTTGTTTTCATTTCAGAAATTTAGAACAGGATGACGAACTTCTCGAGAAGCAAATCGAAGAAAAAGAGAAGATATTAGCGAAGATGCTCAACTTGGAATCGTTGAGCATCGTCGCGCCACCACAAGAACCGGAAGTTACCGACGAACTGCCCCCAACACAGATTGAAATAAAATCGGTAACAGACGATATCGAAATACCGAAACCGGTTGTGACCATAAAAAAAGAACAAAAACCGGTAGATTTGGTACCAAAAGTGGTGAAATTGCCGAACAATTGGAATTTGGAGGACATCGAGTTGAAATTGGACATGAAGAATGGATTTATCGATCGGGTTATATCTCCAGATGACAATTTGGATAGCGAGTGGGAGATTATCTGATCGAGGCAGCCGAAGTAGGGGGTAGTGAATATGCAGTTCTGTTTTTCTACAACCAATAATACAATTTTAAAATTCAAGGGTAAAACTATGTGCCCATTATAAAGTCTTATATCATATTTCTAAAATTCAAAATGTTACAGTTTCTCAAAGTTTTTAACACGCCCTCCATTAATGGAATTAAAAGTAAAACTGCCCCTGAAGATGGTGTCTTTAATGTGGGACTTATTTTTGATTATGGATTTGACACGCGAAAGGAAGAAATTGAACGAAACACGCCTCGATTTTTTATTTTATTGGGGAGCGTTGAGACACTTCGAAAAGCGTTTCGATGTTCAAATATCACTATTGTTAAGCGTTTTATGGAGTGTCGTACAAGATTATTGAAGCTAATGTGAACGTTTTTTTACCGCGCAAGAATAATACACGCGACATTTAGTGTTGCCATCATTTTAATTTCAGTTAACGCTACTTTAGGGAAAATCACAAGTAATAACTTTTACATGTAGTAGTGTTATAGGTGAAATATATAGCTTGAATTGAAACGCAGCTATATTCACAGTCCATTATTTTAACCGCCATAAAATTAGGGCAAAATACCGCAGACCAAAAATTATCTCGACCTAATACAGCCAAAGTGTTCATTCGAAATGAACTATGGCGATATAATTTACTCTTATCTGTTTAATTCGTTTATCCAAAGTAATTGTATTTGTAACGGGAAAAATCTTATCGAATTACTTTATAAGCTCTCTTATCGTCTGTGACTCCTGCATTGAGCTCGAATCTTTCTTAAGCTTTCCTTCCACCACTTTGACGATGAAAATCTATCGCGAAACACCTGGACCTTGTAAATGCAGCCCTGGATCTTTAACGTTTGAGATGAATTACTTGAAACTAAGCGGGGTGTTAGGGTGTCTGTACCCGACTGGATCGCGACCACCGTACACCAGGTGGAACACCCGCTATAGTGACACGTTTGGGCGTGTCGCGTTCCGGGATCAGCCGGTGTTATATCCAGCAACCGGGGGGGGGCTGTCCCTGACTGGGTCGCTTTCAGGCCGACAGGACAGCGGCGGCCGGCGATAGATAGTATGTCTTTCGGTGGTCGCCATTGTGTTTGGATTGTACTGTGCTTACCATCAGGCACAGTACAGTCACTTTGCCGAGCTACAATAAAAAAAAAAACTTAAAGAAACTCATCAATATTGGTTGGCATTTTTCGTGAATAGGTATTGGAGATGAGACCCTTTAATAAATGAATAGGTATTGGAGATAATAAATTTGTACACTTTATTATCTATTACATAATAACTTTTTTATTTGTGTCACATGCAATTACACTATACCTGGGAAAAATAAAGAGTCAGTGAAAATATGTGAATTAATGACACGGCAAATCTCACATCAGCATTCTCAAGTCCACAAATACACTAGTGCACTGGTATATAAGTTAATTTGTGATTTGAGCTTATGTAACGGCATTTTCTTACAAGGCGACGGTGAGCCAACAAGGCTTCCGTATGCTAAGTGCTTTGTGGAGCAAGTTTTTTATTTTTTAAATATATTATCACTTTGCCGCCCCTGCAGCTTAATCCAGGGCTCTGTGAATGAGCCGCATTTCATAATTTAGCGTGATAAAAGCAAGAAAAAAAAATCTGTAATTATTGCCTGTCCAGTCTAGCCACGATAGTAAAGCGATTAGGTAATTCGATAGAACGAATGCAGAGATGTGAAGTAACACATCAATTCGCTATAGATTTTTATCGTGCTTATAGTGGTCGTGCATGAAAGGCGTTCTCTCGTTTGTTATAATTGTTTTAAACAAGGTTTGGTCAATGCTTGTCGGTCTATTACACACGTATTTATAGTATAGGTATACTTTATCACAATTTAAATTGACGGCTAATGAAGTCGATGAGTAAACTGGGGTCGTTTAAATAATAATAAAAATTAACAGCTGATGCATTTATTTGTCTATGTACAAGTAGGTTTTATTGATTATTTGGTAAGTTATAAGAACAGTTAAGATAGGGAGAACCGAATCCGTATATTCAGATTATCCGAGAAATTGTGAAAGCGACATTAAGATGGTGTTTGATTCTTTAGATTATATATAGTTCATTTCATGCCATTATTTGTAATACATTAACGCCATCACACATTGCTAACTTCAGATCAGAGCTTTTTATTGTTTTATTAGCGCCATTTTGCTCATATTCTGCTAACTTCATACCATTGCATTGGTATACCATAATATCTGTTGAAACCCTAGAGCTATTTAACAGTAATGTATTGCTAACTTCAAGTTTTTTGATATATTAGCGCCGTTTTGGTCATGAATAACTTTAGACCATAGCTTTTTTACATATTAGCGTCAATTTGATCAAATACTATTAATCTTAGGTCTATAACACCATCACAATTTTGATCGTACCTTGTCAATTACATGTCATACTTTTTGTTTACTACTAGAGCCATTTTGAATCTCTTTTTTGATGATTTTGGTGGATCCTTTTCTGTTGAAAACGTATATCAATCGGCACTCCTTATCTCTAACCTCTAAAGTTTTTCGGTAGCGTATCGATATAATATAGTATTTTATCGATTCGTAATTATAATCGATTTTAATACTTTGAACTTATTTTTTGGCAACTATTTGTCATCGATTTGATTATGATTTTCAACTATTATATTAAGTTATGTGATTACTAGAAGTATTTGAGGCGATCATATCAAATATATTGCTTTAACGGTTTCCGTACCGGCTTTTTATTCGACAACTAGATATTAGACTTAGGAAATTATGTTAGACAATGATGTAATGCGTGCAGCTTAATTATCTAATTAATCATTGTATGAACAAACGATAGATTTTAGATAAAAGGTATTAAAAAACCTAATATTGAAGCTTATGATGAACAAATTTATATATAAAAATTAAAGAAGTAATCCTTAATTGTCGTATATAATTAGTAATTAATTTATAATCTATGGCATTACTGTATTGATTTCCAAGATTTTAATTTGTTATTTTTAAACGTAAAATATCCTAATTCTGAAGCTTGTAACGAACAAATTTATGTAAATAACACTGAAGAAATAAGATTAAGATATATAATTCGTAATTAATTATAATTCACGACATTTTTGTATTGTCAAGATTTAAATTGGTATTTTTAAGCGTAATAATGCAATTCAAAATTTGCCTCTTTATATCTTCATTCTAGTAAATAGAGATAAATAATTTTTAGTAATAATTTAACATTTTTTTTAAATCATGAACATTTAAAGTATTATTATCTGTAATTATTCGAAAGTTTTTTTGTATTATCTATGTTAATGGTAATCGGTTTCTTTATTAAAAATATCTAATCTTTTATGGGTTAGGATTCTTTTACTATTAGTTTTATGTAGAAAACGAGGTATTTAATATTGTCAATATATAATTACACCTTGGTGTTGCCAGTTAAGATAAAATTGTAAGTTTTCAGGCATCTATTGTATAGTACAAAATTTAAAAAAATTGATATATATTATTTTGTTTTTAAATAATGCTGATGATGTTGAATCTCAGTGCAAATTCATAATTTAAGTACATTTTAATGTGATATTTTTTTGCAACACTAATAATTGATACATGACAAATCTTTTTATTAATATAATGTTTTTACGAATTAATTTTAGAGAACATAAATTTCGCATTCCAAATCATGCAAAAAGGTCTTCCATAAATTACGTCACACTTTAGGATCGATAAATCGAAACATCGAATGACTGGGCTAGAACGAGTTTTATGATATCTTATGTGTAATTGAAATGTATTAAACTACGAAAAAAGTATTATTCAGTATTTTAAAAACTATTATAACGAACACGAAATATTTATGACCCCCTATGATTTTTTTTTTAGTGAAATATGTAAATAATGTTTGTACTATTTTAATTTCATATTTTCTAAACTTAAAGATGCGAAATATGTGACATCACACAAGAGAAATCTGAGTCCATCGTGAATGTAGTGAAGGGTCTCTAAAATTATAAAATTATCACGTAATTTATGGATGATCACAAAAGTATAATGTAATCATCTTTAATGAGAAGTATTATTTATTATACTGAAAACTCTTATAAATCAAGATTCACTGAGAACAAGATTCATTTTTACATTCATTTCGTAACTATAAAGAATGAAAGTTAAACTATAATTAACGATTACGTGCGAGTTCACATGCATCATTGCTTTTTTTTTAAATACAAGAACAATTTGATCCATGTATATTATTGTTTTGTTTATCTAATGAAAAAAAACTACAGCTACGTTACTAGTTAACAATCGATTGTAGTACCGATCGTCTCAAAAATATCAGCTTCAGAGGACAAAAACAAATTGAAGTGGATTAGCTAGAAATGACATACGCGTGTGTCTTTGACGTATTATTTAGAAGTAGTATTAAGAATTTTGATACAGTTTGGCAGGTTAATTGCATTTGAAACTTAATGAGAAAGAAAACTCAGAATGAGATAGGTGGTAACTATTTTTACCTGACATGACATGTGAAAAAAAAATATTAAAAAAAAGTGTATGTACTTATGTACACGCGTTAGAAGTTATACTTCTTTGGCGTAACAAGATAAATATCTTTTCAAAAATTTTATCTTCCGTCTTATTCTACGCTTGTAGAAAAAACGACACTAACACTAGAAAAAAGGTATTTAATACATTAAAGTTTTAATACAAAGAAATACAAACAACAAATACAAAGAAACAAAATGTTGACTATAGCTAACTTCAGGGTGTCGGTTTGTTGTGACGGTGTGCGCGCGCATCGTAAAAATTTACTCTCTGATCATTTTTCCCGAACGCGCCAAAAGAAGTATAACTTCAAAAATTAACTATGTTTTTAGAGGCTATTGCGCGTTTCAGATAGGCAACATTATATATAGACATTATATTTGTGAAAACCAAAGAGAATGAATGAAACCATAGACAATAGAGGCGCAAAACGCTGTCCGGAAAAAATATTGTTCATAATGGCAACTCCTACAATTACTTGATTCACATTAGGTACCTGTAATAATTATGAGTTGAATACACTTTACATTATATGTAATATTTCATTTAATGTTTTTACTTTTCACTACACAATAAAATAGTTGACGCTAATTTTTTTGTTTTTTTTTTTCTTTCGTGTACTAAGAAAACATAGAGTATCAACTTATTTGCTCTTATCCCGTCTGAATAGAGTCGAAAAATCCTTTTTAGTGCTACTTCAACAACAGTCGAACAAAACATTGTCGAACTAATGACAACTAAATAAATAAAAGCTTAACTTTATCATCGCATTTAAAGCCCTTTATTACTGCCTTATGAGTACATCGCGACACATCAACATGTAAAATACACTTATTACCACACCAGCCCACGACATATTGGCGATTGATAACTACGAGGAATGTACATTACTATATTGTTCCCACATACGGTGGTACTACAAGGACATTTCTCAGGTGGTTCATGTTTCGTCACGATGTTTTCCTTCGCCGCCATTTGATAGTGTTACGAATGTAAATTAATAAATGTTCGCAAATTCCGTAGAATTGTTTAGTTTCTACCATACTTTGAATCGATCAAGCCACGTGAATTCCACGTTTTCTTTATGTATATCAGACTAAATTTGAGCTTTTTTAAATAAAATATCGCATACTGTTTCTCTCCAATTTATGTAATGTACGTGCAGCGAAATTATAATAGGTCTTTACCTATGAAATTGCCGTTCTGCTGTACTGGCCATTTCAAATCAAAATAATTTTTGTTTGGCTAAGAATTCTAATTTGAAATTAATTTTACTTTAAAAACATGGAATTCTTTTTCCAAAAGTAGTCATTTGTTTATTGATTAGTGTTACATTTTCATCGCATTTCAATCTTTTTTGTCATCATGGATACGTTAAAAATTCGAGTAATTATGGAATATGAGTACCGTCGTGGCAGCATCGCGGCACAAGCGGCACGCAACATTAACGATGTTTACGGAGCTAACACTACAAACCAACGCACCACCTGTTATTGGTTTGCTCGCTTCCGTTCTGGGAATTTCGACCTGAAAAATGAACCTCGCGGCCGTCCGAAGACTTTGGTCGACAATGACGAATTAAAGGCGATTGTGGAAGCTGATGATACACAATCTACGGCTGAATTAGCAGCAGCTTTCGACGTTAGCGTCAAAACAATATTGGTCCATTTGCGTCAAATTGGCAAGGTAAAAAAGCTTGACAAATGGGTGCCCCACGAACTCAATGATCGTCAGCGCAAAGTAGGCGTCGAGACGTGCCTTGCACTGCTCAACGGACACACAAATGAAGGAATTTTGAACCGCATTATTACTTGCGATGAAAAATGGATTCTGTTTGATAACCGCAAGCGCTCAGCAAGTTGGTTGGATCCTAATTCAGCACCTAAACAATGCCCTAAACGAAAACTTACCCCTAGAAAAGTGATGGTCACTGTTTGGTGGTCTAGCGCCGGTGTGATTCATCACAGCTTCTTACCAAACGGAGTGAGCATTACTGCAGATGTGTACTGTGAAGAACTGAACACAATGATGGAGAAGCTGGCACATCTCCAACCAGCAGTGGTCAATCGCTCGTCTCCGCTGCTCCTGCACGACAACGCGCAACTTCATACTGCACAGCAGACGGTCTCCAAGTTGCAAGAACTGGGGTTGGAAGTTCTCCGTCATCCGCCCTACTCACCAGACCTTGCGCCTACAGACTACTACATTTTCCAGAATTTGGATAACTCCTTGGCGGGAAAAAAATTCAATATCCGAGAGGCAGTACAAAATGCCTTTGAAGAATTTGTTGCCTCCCGTCCAGCTGATTTCTTTAAGAAGGGCATCAATAAACTGCCACTCCGTTGGCAAACATGCATTGATTACATGGATGATTACTTCGATTAATACAATAAAAAATACATGAAAAAAATTCGTTTCAATTTTTTCATACAAAACGGCAATTTCATAGCTAAAGACCTAATATCTACTGAATGGTTTAAAAATTCCGATATTTTAGGTCCATACATACTGGCAACCAATATAAGCAATTTTGACCGTGTTGAACGACGCATAAAAAATATCAGATATGCGAGCTATTGATGCTGATACATATTTAGCACTATCTTTTTTTTAAATATGTCAGGCGAATGGTTACGTTGTTGATATAGTTTCTTTAATCAGTGTTAGAGACAATAAAAAAATAATTAAAACAAATGTATTAATCGATTGCATGGTACCATGCTTCAGATAAGAGTGCCATATATTTTAGAGATGAAACGGATATTCCGTAACTATCCGGTAACCGGCCTATCCGGCTTAAATTTTAAATCCAGCCGAATACCAGATAAGAACCGAGTATCCGGCCGGATACCGTATTTAAAATATATACGACATAAAGATTGAAGGCACTTTATTTAACATAGAGAATCATGATTTTTTAATAACAGAGCAAAAAAATTAATACTCAAACTGCACTAAGGGCAAATTATGATGAATAAACACCAATATCTCTGCGTTAAAAGGCAACAGACTGATTCGCTTATCTTCGTATACAAGGCCAGCTTCCGGAAAGTCTTTCGCTATGTACACTACTGCAGAACGCTGAAAGATAAACTTCGTTAAGTTTCAGTATTGTACAGCATTAGCTGACCACCAAATATGAGGATCACGATCGCGACCAATGCGCATTGAATTCAAATAAGAATCAATTTTACACGCAATTGTGTTTTTTCTTTGATCGTGGCATTGACTAGTGTTGTTTTCTGTCGCTATGTCATTAAAGGTATCATGAGCTTCGAGAGATATGGCCGACTCTTCTACTTTTTTTGACGGGCGATGAACATGAACTGCTGCGGGTGGCGTCTTCGCTAAACCCGAGTAGTTAAAGTGCGTAACAAGCCGTCTACCAGCAGCAATCATTGTTGTTACTTCAGGTTGGGCTTTGAGTGACTCGGTTATAGCTGTCTGAATGTATGAAACATCTAGCAGAGTCGTACACGGTTAATCAAACACACTACACTCGTGTAACGAATCGCCACTCGACTATGTTCGGCCAGGTATTCGGCGGCCGGATATTCGATGTCCGGCGCAACATCCATCTGTTTCATCTCTAATATATTTATATAAACAAAATGTGCAAGTGCAATTCTTATATAATTTACTAGCGGGCCTGGCGGGCGTTGTCCCACCTTAATGATAAAAAAACGTAGACAAATTATATATTAAAATCTTCCTTGTGAATCATTCCATCTAGTGGTGAAAACTGCATGAAAATCCATTCAGTAGTTTATCGCGAACAGACAGACGTGACAGAGGGCTTTGTTTTATACTATGTAATTAGGAACGTTATTGCAAAGGAAGTACTAACGATTGACTTCAGGGACACGATTTATTTGTAAGATGATATTTTTTATTAATTATGTTAATATTGAAACTGCCTGGTATTCAATTAAAACGATTTATAGGATGATGAGAATATTATTGTAATCGATTCGTTTTTTTTATATCCTCATTAAAAGTCATTTATTTTTTTTAAACTGAGGACAAAAAAGGAGCGCCTGAAAAGTTGATTCACCCTATTATTATTCGATGAATGAGTAGGTGAACGATGGTGATGTCTGGAAAGACATACCTCTCTGTACATCCGTTAAAATTGATTCTAACTACAATGCATTTTTACAAAAATGGATGCAATTGAAAAAAAAAAGAATTGTTTTCAGGTTTTTCTCAATGACTGGTGTGTTTTCCGAACCGGTAAGACTTTTGACTAAATATTAATTTTGACTATTAGGTCTTTACCTATAAAATTGCCGTTTTGTATGAAAAAACATAAAAGAATTTTTTTCATGTATTTTTTATTTGTATTAATCGAATTAATCACCCATGCAATCAATGCATCTTTGCCAACGCAGTGGCAGTTTATTGATATCCTTCTTAAAGAAATCAGCTGGACGGGAGGCAACAAATTCTTCAAAGGAATTTTGTACTGCCTCTCGGATATTGAATTTTTTTCCCGCCAAGGAGTTATCCAAATTCTGGAAAAAGTAGTAGTCTGTAGGCGCAAAGTCTGGTGAGTAGGGCGGATGACGGAGAAGTTCCAACCCCAGTTCTTGCAACTTGGAGACCGTCTGCTGTGCAGTATGAGGTCGCGCGTTGTCGTGCAGGAGCAGCGGAGACGAGCGATTGACCAATGCTGGTTGGAGATGTGCCAGCTTCTCCATCATTGTGTTCAGTTCTTCACAGTACACATCTGCAGTAATGCTCACCCCGTTTGGTAAGAAGCTGTGATGAATCACACCGGCGCTAGACCACCAAACAGGGACCATCACTTTTCTAGGGGTAAGTTTTCGTTTAGGTGCTGAACCAGGATCCAACCAACTTGCTGAGCGCTTGCGGTTATCAAACAGAATCCATTTTTCATCGCAGGTAACAATGCGGTTCAAAATTCCTTCATTTGTGTGTCTGTTGAGCAGTACAAGGCACGTCTCGACGCGTACTTCGCGCTGGCGATCATTGAGTTCGTGGGGCACCCATTTGTCAAGCTTTTTTACCTTCCCAATTTGACGCAAATGGCCCAATATTGTTTTGACGCTAACGTCGAAAGCTGCTGCTAATTCAGCCGTAGATTGTGTATCATCAGCTTCCACAATCGCCTTTAATTCGTCATTGTCGACCAAAGTCTTCGGACGACCGCGAGGTTCATTTTTCAGGTCGAAATTCCCAAAACGGAAGCGAGCAAACCAATAACAGGCGGTGCGTTGGTTTGTAGTGTTAGCTCCGTAAACGTCGTTGATGTTGCGTGCCGCTTGTGCCGCGTTGCTGCCACGACGCTACTCATATTCCATAATTACTCGAATTTTTAACGTATCCATGATGACAAAAAAGATTGAAATGCGATGAAAATGTAACACTAATCAATAAACAAATGACTACTTTTGGAAAAAGAATTCCATGTTTTTAAAATAAAATTAATTTGAAATTAAAATTCCTAGCCAAACAAAAATTATTTTGATTTGAAATGGCCAGTACTGCAGAACGGCAATTCCATAGGTAAAGGCCTATTATAAGAGTGATATAAAAAAAACCACATAGAAACGCAATTAAGTTTTATTAAAAAAATCATACATTTCAAAGCAAATACGTTCGCGAGAACCCAAAATAGACATGTTGTTAAATATGACTCAAGTAATCCGATCTAACCTAAATCAATCAGTCAAAAAAGAAATGTTACGTACACATAAATATACAATTTTATAAAAATAAAGTGGTAACGTAATTCGTGATGGAATTTGTAGGAACATATTATTTTATTCGTAATTGTACCCGAAAAATAACTTACAATCGAAATGGAAAAAAATAATTTAGTACGACACAAAAATCCGTCTATAACATAAACTTGCTTGAACTTTTTTACTTACAGTAACTGTAATTTTTTTCTAAATTTTCGACATTTTTCTCTATACGCAGAATGCTGTTGCCAATAATCTAAATATTGATTTTAAGTATTAAAGTGTAAACTCTTTATAACATCGTTCGTAAACGGAACGCTTTCTATAAAGTAGAAACTAGTTCAATTCGGTTGGTTTATCAGAATATTTGATCTTTGGTCGCTATAACGAAAAAAAATCTCGGTCCCTTAGAATTCGTTATATAGAGTTTACACTGTATATAAAAAACAAATTACAAATGAAAATCCACATTATAACAGAAATCAAGTTATTTCTACAGTAATTTGATTCGAGGTGTGACGTTATAGTTTAAAACCACACCCAAATTTAAAAATTTGTATTAGTGGTACATATCGTATGATTTTAAATTCTGCATCGTTAGTAGTAAATTCTTACAGTTCATGAAACATAATCATCAAAGTATCAATCAACAATCTGAATCAAAAGTAACTTAAAATATGTTTGACAAATATGAGAACGTCGTTAAGAAAGTTCACAAAAAAAAATCAATAAAATTCCTTCCTTTAAAAAACCTTCAACATTTAGTTTTGCAATAACTTTCTTAGTGTGACTAAACAGCCTAACATTTGACCAAAATTCTGCTACAATAATAAAGTAAACTATACTAACTACATATGAGCTTTGAGACAAGAGATATATTTTAATAAAACAATTCTCTGATCCCTTTGAGTTTTCGTTTTATATGTACTATTTTTTTTTAATTTAAAACAATCGCCATACCGAATCGTTCTCCAGTTGACTAAATCCCTCAAAGATATTTTTAATT
Organism: Antheraea yamamai; assembly: GCA_036509395.1. Taxonomy (NCBI): domain Eukaryota; kingdom Metazoa; phylum Arthropoda; class Insecta; order Lepidoptera; family Saturniidae; genus Antheraea; species Antheraea yamamai. The sequence goes on from AP028442.1 coordinate 17,079,853, forward strand.
TGACTAATACTATTTCTCATATATTTGCCAAAAAAAAAAAACAAATTGCTAGAAGTAATTATTCACTATTATTTAATCAGCAATAAACCACAGTCTTATTGGTTTTGAGTTGTTTTAAGGATGAAAGGGCGTTTCTTAACCTTTCGTTCCATCAAGGCAATACTTTAAAACGACTTTTGGAAACTTAGGTTTGATAATATCTAAAAACACTAAAATTATAATACTATTTCTGGACGGTATTATAGAATTGAATGAATAAAAATGATTAATTACAGTTTCATTGAAAGAGATCTGTTTTTGTCATGTATTATTTCCAGTCACTTTGTATGACCACTAGCTGTCGCAGTAATCAGTTGTGTTTGCTATGATAATAAAGGAAGCTGCACGTAATATTTATTTACGTAGAGCGACAGTTTTGTGCAGTTTTTTTATACTTCTATTTGCTAATCATTTTATCGACTTTAATTGCGTTATAACTGAGTGTCCTAACATTTTACATTATTAAGTAACGCTGTTTACGATATGTCTTCACATAGACTCTCTTAATAAAGATGGCTGAATGATTAATAATGAAATATTAAAATACAATACACAAAAAGAAACTAAACTTCCTATCACATAATTTAAGAGTAAAATTTTAAATAAAGTAACCTATATTTTATAGTTGTTATTATGAGGCCGTACAATTATTGATATTATATAATATAAATAAATTGACAAAATCAACAAAAGCGTTTCCAAGTTTACATTTATATTTAACAATTAAATATCACAACACACTAGCGTTAATTAAGCTGCGTAGCGATGTAATACCGAAACAGTCGAATGAACGTATTCGATGCTTGATCCATTTTGCTTTAAATATAAAGTCTTACATACAAATGCCACGCTCTCTAACCTGAACACACGTGAGCATGCTCACTAGATTGAACACAAATGTGAATATGCTCACTAAATTGAACACAAACGTGAATATGCTCACTAGGCTGAACACAAACGTGAACACGCCCTTAGGTTGAGCACGAAAGCGGATTCGCTCGCGCAGTTAAGAAAGCAATCTATAGATGTAAAATAAAGAAAAACAATAATGTTGCTCGGTAAATAGTATTTCCTGGCGCGGTGTGATAATGTTTATATATCAACAAATATAAAACTATATTTTTTACATAAAGCCTTTGTAAGCTATGGAAATAGGCTACATCCAGAAGCTAATAATTTAATCCGGAGACTAAAACGCATGTTTTACTGTCATTAATATTACGCCATGTACTAATTAATATAATACGCATAATTATAATAAGAATTGTAAGTCAATCGAACACAAAAGTTTTTTAGAATTACCTTGGACATGTGTATACTTTACCCGTATACATAACAGTAGTGAATATACACGTTATCTTTATAAATATAATTCTTCTGTCCGTGTGTATGTGACTGAACTCCTAAACGGCTGGACCGCTTTTGATGAAATTTTCGTGTGTGTACACTGGGATTCGAGAATGGTTTAGATTCACAATTGGACCCGGTATTTGACACTGCGATCTTATCCTAGGATATTTTTTTTTATTATCAGGGTAGGACAACGTCCACCGTGCCCGCTAGTCCTATATAACTTATACGTATTTATGACGTCAGTCACTGAATCAAGTACCGAGTTAGTTCGAACGACTCGTTGATATTGCACGTCGATGCATACGTAACGTGTATCATGTTGGTCCCGAAACAAACACGTCAGTTTTTCTAATTTTTTCGTTCCTTTTTTCGATGAATTTTATACAAAAAAAGACTTTTCGCCGTCCTACATTTTAGTTTGTAAACAGAAGAATCATGTCGCGTATGCATTGACGACCTTGAATAAATATTATTCGATCGAAACTCTGCAACAACACAATATAATACTAATAAATTCTTATATATTAGAGAGTAAGGATTCGTTAAAGCTATTCACATTAAATTTCCTAATATTAAATCTTTTCAGAGATAATTAATCCTCCCCATTTTTTTCAATACCATCGACAAGATATCTACACATTCCAAAAATTCAAAATCCCCTTTCTAAATTACGTTATTTAATTATGATGTAACGCAGTCTCATTAATTTTCTTATATATAGATATTACCATCAACAAACACATTCATTCGCGATGACCTCCACATTTCAATAATTAATTCTTTCAAATTAGTAGATACCAAAAAATCAACCAATATACATATTTTTGTATATTATAATGTCCACATCATGTGATATTATTTGGAATCCTTAATAACAAAAAAAAACATTAAATATAATGTTTACAACAAAAAACAAAACCCATTTCCATGAAAATTGTGATAATTATTTACGCTAAGCCAAAACTATAACTACTACAGAACCCTATATAGTAGACATTAATATGTATTATTTTTAACTGAAAATAAAAAAAAAACATTATGAGATTTTAAGAGACACAAACAAAAAATAACGAAAATCGTTTTATAAACACCAATAAAAAGATCAGGCAAATCGAAACTTTATAGAATCGATAAAGTTGCAGAGTTAAAATCGATACATAGAGTTCGATAAATAATATCGATACTTTTAATGCCCTAAAACTTATCATACGTAACATACTATAAAGCGGTCGTGATTAAACACGTGTAAAAACATCTTCACAAAATACTTGTAGTCTTGTCCGTCAGTCTTCGAAAATATGACCGAATGATATTTAATCCTCCATCCTATCCATAGACTTGCAGCCCGTCATGTTAAACTTAAGTATTTGATCTATGTGATGAGACCATATCATTATCGATAAAACTCGATAGAGAATCGATAAAATTAAACAATATTAATAGTCTCACAAGACAATAGGTGGTGTAGTTTGAGTGTTTTTTTTATCTTATACTTTATATGTATAGCTTCCTTTATTTGTTTAGCCCAGTGGTCGGCGAAACGCGGCTGGCGAGCTGCATATGGCTCTTTCACTACTTGGTTGCAACTCTTTCACAAAATGTATAGTGCAGACGCGAAATATTATTTATTAACTTGCCTTGTAACAACGAAAAAATGTTAACGAGTTAACAGGTATGTAAAACAAAAGAAACATACATTTTTAAAAAGTAACTTTTCTTACTCAGTGCTGTTGTTCTCTGTGTCACATAGCTAGTCGCTCCCAAAAATAGGCATACAGTGTAAGCTCTTTATAACGTTGTTCATTATAACGAAAAGCTTTCTATAACACAGAAATTAGTTCCATTTGGCTGGTTTACTACAAAACCATTTATTTGTTCGCTACCCTCCATATAATGAAAACGCTTTATAAAGAAAAAAAAATGCTCGGTCCCTTGAAATTCGGCATAGAGAGTTTGCATCGTATTTAGTAAAGGCGGAAATGAGAGTGTACTTTGAATCCCAGTTATTTCTATACAAATATCTTTAATAAAGCAAAACTTAACTTTATAAAAGACTCTTTGAATAAAATTCAATTTTGTATTGTTTATGGCTCTTTTGGATGATGATTTTGCCGACCACTGGTTTAGCCCGTCCACTATGCTATAGTTTCGTCAAATGTTTTTATACCATATCAATACATATGGAAGTATAAAATCAACATATAAAGTGAAAACACACAAACAAGCAAACAAGTGAGTGAACGATAACCCTGACAATAGTCGATAGAATAAACTAATATGTTAAATCTTAATATATATATTTCTTGTGTGCGTGTGTATGTGACTGAACTCCTCCTAAACGACTGGCCCAATTTTGATGAAATTTTTTGTGCGTGTTCGAGTGGATCCGAGAATGGTTTAGATTCACAATTGGAACCGGTAGGTGGCGCTACGGTTGATTTTTAGTTTTTTTTTATTATCATGGCAGGACAACGTCCGCCCGGTCCGCTAGTAATTTATAAATATTTAAATAGTAAAGTACTTTAATTGGTAAGTGTATTGTGTAGAGGAGATCGAGAAATCTTAATCATATCTGGGCTACAAGTCTCCATCCCGTAAACCTAATGGCAGCGATAATATACAAAGTTTTCAAAATATACACACAACTTATCAAACTATCGATTCATTATGATAAATTACTTAGTGACTATACACTCGGTACAAAAGTGGAGAAATGTTGACGTCATGTCAAATTTATCTAGAAAATACAAAAAATTGTCGCATTTTATTTTTGGACAATTTTTTTAAGAGTTTTATATAATACAGTAAGATTAATAAAGCTAAACTGAGAGATGAGACGAGAGTAAGAATATAATGTGGATCACATAGTCTTGTTTTATGACACACACCTACGTTTTTAAATTCTTACCAAAATTCATTTTTAATATAAATAATCTTATATCAACCATGTTGAGTTTAATACCGTTAAATTATTCTGTGAGTTTTTCATTTAAAGCTCACTCCTGAACAAATAAAGAAAAAGTAAAAAAAAATGAACTCAGTAATTGCTGTTGAAAATACTATTCTTTTCTATTCATAGGAATAAAATTTCTAATCGGTAAATAATAGTCAGGTCTTACTATTGTCATCTCAGTATGAGTTGTAATGTGCTCAAATTATTTATTAATTATAAAAAATTAGTTCAACTACTCTGAAGGATTATATGAGTTAAAAACCAAATATAAAACACTGTCTGATTCCATAGTACTAGTTACGAGAACAATATTTTTAGTATTTGTTATCTTATAAATTTTTATAGACCTATATTATTAGTGTATGAAGTGTTCTCGAATCAAATTGCATTATAGTATTCGTTTGGAATTGAATACAATCAAATTATTATTCAATATTCAATCAGTTGATATTCAATTCGATAGTTGATGTATACTTCACAAACTGAATTATTTGAATCCCCACAATTTTTTACGGGTTATATAAACTGATTTAACATTCATAAAAATGCAAGTGTCTAATCAATCGAATAGTAGGAATTAATCAACTAGACTTTCCAAACGTGTTATCCGATATTCAATTCTATTAGCTGGTGAATAATCCACAAACTCGAATATTCGCATTTCTCTACATTTTATCGATTATATAATGGTGATTTTAAATCGATATTAGGTTATATAGATGAACTGAGTAATATAATGAAAATCGAATTCTGTACAATGTACATTCCTCATGTTCCTGACGAGACAAATTATTTTTTATACACCTAATCGTGTGTCTTGTTAAGTCGATATACAATTAAGCAAGTTCAACCTCCATTAAGTTATCATAACTCACGCGATATTCGTCCTGGGAGACATGGTTATGTAGTGGTGCTCGATGGGTGTCGGTGGCACTATCGGGGACATCGGAATATATTCACTTTCATCATCTTTTAAACGCACTTTCGTAACACTTTCACTGGCTAATATTAACTGTACGATCTCCTGAGGCAAGGAGAGTGCTGCGACAGCGTCGTCATTGAATTCTATTGATAGATCAGCTGTATACTCGTTCGAGAACTCGTCAGATTCCAAGCATTCAACGGACTTGGAGCAACGGTCAGCCGTCACATGTTCAGTCTCATCGAGGAACTCGCAGCTTTTCGTCTCTGCCTTGACGAGGGCGTTTATCTTGAGGTTCTTCATCTTGCGGCCCACTCTGAAGTTTTTGAAGATGTCTCTCGTCGGGGTGAAGTCGAATTTTTTCTTCTTTGTCTCGACATCCTTGTTCTCTTTTGCTGTGTCGGATTTTGGTGAGCTCGCGATTCGCGAATCGCTTTTCAGTCTTTTTCTGTAAATTATTATAAAATTTAACACATTGACTTCCAACAAATATATACATACATACATAGACACATAATAGATAACGTATATGACGTTGAACTCCGAAGCTACTCAACTGATCTTCATGAAAATTTGCATTAAATTTGGTTCAACTTTAGAGATAGGATAATTTATATTTCGATTAAAGGTCCCAAATTTTTTTTAAATTACAAATTAAAAAATTGTCAATGTGGATTATTGTTAGTAATTATAAGTTTCATCAGTCTCGAACAGATGGCGCTTTAAATTACTTTGATGACAGAAAACTGTAGGTCCAACAGTTATAGATATCTCATAGATGGCGCCACGTTTTAGTTTTGAATTTCTTTTTCAACTCGAGTTTATTTTATGGTGCATGTGTTCTGTTAAACTATTTACTATGTAACGTCGCTAATACCAAATACTTTATCAAAATTTGAATTGAACATATATAATAACTGAGCTATAGCAACATGTGGCAACATGCAACAAGGTAACAACATTAACAGTATAAAATGTATAAGTATAAGATTACCTGAAGACACTGAAGGCTTGCCGGGACTTGTCCCAGCGTGGTAGACTCCTGGGCTTGTCGATGGCGTCGAGGTGGGTGCAGCAGTGCGGCAGTGAGCAAAGCGAAGAGTGACGCGTCACGTTGCCCTCGCAGCAGTGTACTCGGCTGTTCCACGACTCGCCCAGCTTTGTTGAACTACATCACGACAATTTCCATTTCAATATCTATTTTATTCATTCTGAAATACTCAAGCTGAGTCATACATTAAGGACCAGGAAGAGGGTATACAGTGATTTCTTACTAACTGACTTTTTAGCCAGACAGATTTTTACAGATACATCAGGCCTGAAAAAGTTTATTCAGATACCAGGTATCGAACACTAGCTTTCTAGGTGAAAGCCAGGTATCTTAACTACTAAATCATATCGAATTAAAACAACAGTGCATCATGGTGTGCCAATAGAGTGGACGAGGAGTAAGTTACGTCATATCATAAGTATTAACTTTTATTTAACACATTCTGTGGCAAACCATTTTTGCCTGACATGCCCTTCAGCCCATTTAATATTCTGACAAAGTATAGATGTATTATCATACTTTTTTTTTCAAACTATCTGTGCTATTGACCTGACTGGAAATAATATGGGACTATTTCTCACTGTCTGTAATCGCCAATACGTCTTGGTTTAGGTTGATGATTATACCCAAACATTCCTTTGGGAGGAGACCTATGGCCCTGCAGTGAGTCTCTTACAGACTGATGGTAATCTATGCCAAAAGCATAATATTGTTCCAGGCAGCTAATTCTCCCATAATATATGTGATGATTGTGAACTCAGTCGATTATATGGTCGGAGCTAGTAATGCTGATGGGCAGGTGACAGTATTCCAGACACCTAAAGAGTACCCTAAGAAGCTTATGGGGTGGTATGGTGACAATAAGAGTGTAAACATGGTGAATATATTTGTGTAGAAATGGTGAATATGTTCGTGTAGAAATGGTGAATATGTTCGTGTACAAATGATGAATATGTTCGTGTACAAATGGTGAATATGTTGGTGTACAAATGGTGAATATGTTCGTGTACAAATGATGAATATGTTCGTGTACAAATGATGAATATGTTCGTGTACAAATGGTGAATATGTTGGTGTACAAATGGTGAATATGTTCGTGTACAAATGGTGAATATGTTCGTATACAAATGGTGAATATGTTCGTGTACAAATGATGAATATGTTCGTGTAGAAATGATGAATATGTTCGTGTACAAATGGTGAATATGTTCGTGTGCAAATGGTAAATATATTCGTGTACAAATGGTGAATATGTTCGTGTACAAATGGTGAATATGTTCATGTACAAATGGTGAATATATTCGTGTACAAATGGTGAATATGTTCGTGTACAAATGGTGAATATGTTCGTACCCGAAAGGCAGTCGTGGTGGGAGTGGAGGGGGATGTCGACGCACAGTCCTGCGCATGGTCGCGTACACGCAATCCGCTACTGATTCATACGTGGGCTCCTCCAGCCGCACTCGCGCTTCCCTCTCCGACATCTGAAACACACAAACAATTATATCACATATAATAACTGTGCTCGCGACTTCGTCCGCGTAAAACCTTATTTAAAAAAAAAAAATTAATAAAATCATCTGTATGTATGAAGTCCATTCACTTATCTACTTTTCTTTCGTACTTAAGTCACGTCGTCATTAAAATTAGAATAACTTTTGATAGAACGAACCGATTTTAGTAAAACAAAGATAAATGTTACTCTAGGATATGCTTTTCTGGGTGAAGTTTTATCGTAAACACAGTACTTCAGCAGTAATGTGTATCTAAATAAGCAGACACACAAACAGACATTTCTAAATATGAATGAAATGTATTATATTACTTATTCCTAGACACCTGCAACATTTTTTTTTCACATAAATCTAAAAGTAAAGACACATTAGATTTACCTTCTTATTATATGTATATGTTCGATCTAGATTTATTCAGATTCAGATAAACCTTTATAAAATCCTCGAACTTATAGAATTGGAACAATAATATGTATACTGGAACCTTATATCTTTTAGTATCTCTACTATAAAATCTTTGATTTTAAATATAAAAAATAAAATGTTTATTAGAGAGAATGTACATACTTTGAATCTTGGTGAATCAGGTACATCTCTTCCCATTTTGCAATAGAGAGTATCAACAGTAGGTTGTCCCTCTGGTATCTCTGGAATTTCCTCATAGATGCCCGAAGCCACGGAAACCATAGAACGACGATCAGAGAAACTGGAATAAGGTTAACATTCCCATATATTTTTGTATCACATGATGTAAGTTACGTTATAATATCACAAAAACATATAAATAATCATGATTACTCCATTATTTTTTTTACTAACTTTTTGAGAACCAATCTCCTATATTATTACTGCCATCGTTGAGTAGGTAATAATTTATAAATGTCTTGTGATAATTTCTATATTCTGACAAGATAGTGGCTCTTTTGTTAGGACTTTCCAGGGAGTTTTTGTGGCATCTCAGAATCCACGCTCCGTGGTGGATTTCTCATATACTTCAGTCGTGCACAATAACTAAACTATATTACATAAAATAACACAAATATTAGAAAATATAGAATCAAATAACACAAAGTTATGAATAAAATATAAAAGACACTACATGACAGATTCAAATCCCGCCAATAGCCCCTTCCATTATTTTATTATCATGACAACAAGACGCGTTACCTGTCGTCACAATGCGTTGTTACTGGTTGCAGATCATCAGAATCCATATGCGGTAGAGTGGATGCGAATGCGGGAACTGTCGTCGGTACGGATGCGAGTGTGGAAACTGACGAAGGCGCGGGCGGAGCGAGATCCCCAGCGCCGGTGCACCGTGATAGTTGCCCCGAGGGTATCCGCTTCGAATCCTATGTTAAAAACTCGTTTTTTATTCATCATAAGCAATATATGCCAAGTATTTTCCTTGTATCGTAAAAATAATAGACTACTAGCCATATATTTCAGTGGGATTTTCCAGTGACAAAATCTGAAGGACCGTTTTAGTACCTTGTCTAACCACCCTTAGGGGATAAATATTCAAAAGTCCCTTGTTAGATCTCACCTACATTTTAAGAGGAACTCCTACATAAAATTTTATTCTTCTACATCTAATGCCACAAATCAGATTTAAGAATTGTATAGAATAGTTTATAGGACCTATTCACAATAATGACACAGTGACGGCACTACATGTGGTGATAAAAATATTGGTATCTAAAAATAACGACAAGACATATAGACAAAGATCTACAATATTTGGTGCTGTCATATCTACATCTCAGCCCTTTGACAATTGGCTATAGACTAGCAGATTTTTAAACGTTGCAATGCTAGAGAGGATTTCTGTAACACTTTCATCACTATGTGTATTGTGATCACGATTCAGTCGAGTACATACCCTGAGCAACTTGCAAATGTCTTTGTTTGGTTTTTACAAAGATTATTTATACCATTTCATAAGTCTTGTTGTACACAGTCTTTTTAATCTCGTACTTCTAGCATTTTTTAAACTAGCTCATGGAATAAATCATTTTCAAAACCTCATTGTTTGAAATCAATTTAGTTTGATAGATCATAGCTCAGTAAAAGTATACAAAAATTTTAGTTTCCTACAAAAAATACTACAATTTTACCCATAAGACTCTGACTTATATAATATCTATATAAATTAAAAACATAACACGATTCAGTGAATTACCTTCGACATGACTAGATCCATATCATCGAGTGAGACTTCTGAAGGACCACTGTACCAACTGCTGCGTTGGATCTCATCTGAATGTATTATACAATTTTTTTTTACACATGGGAAATATTTTGAAATAAATTATGAAAACAATGTTAATTAATTCATGTTCACTGACTTAATCGAGTAGCGTAACTTTTAGTTAAAATTAATATTGAAGTAGATTTTGTTGATTTTAATTAATTTAAAATATATTACACAGATTTGAAAACTTATCAAATGCAAAAAGATACAGAGTGAGTACCCAACTGCTTTTTATAACTGTTCTGGTTTAATATAAACTTGAACTTAGAGTTATTCAAAGTATATGAAAATTATATAATAACTGGCTTTCCCCTTGCTTCAATCGTTTTAATGTAGTTTAGACATATCCTTTTGGGTACAGCACATTTAACTGCAATTATATTATAACTAAAAAGCTGTAGATACGATTCCTACATGATATTTTGACAAAACAAATGGCACGAGAACGCACACATACGTAAAGTAATATTGTAACGCCACTGTCTTAGGTAAAATGTGGAAGTAAGATGGCATATTCTCATTATAGGTGGTGAAGAAGAAATAGTTATATGTTGCTTAGACACGGACGGATTGACAGGCCAGCCGTCAAAAATAATAAAATATGCTAGTTAGCCAAATTTTTAACAAGGCGCTGTCGAAGCGCGTATGACTTATGTATAGCTTTTTAGTTATAATATCATTGTTTAACTGTATGAAAAGTTCCTTATATCCTTTGCTGTGCAAAATGTATGCAAAATTTCATAATGATCGGTTGAGTAGCTAAGCCGTGAAAGCGTAACAAACAAACAAAAAATCGCATTTATAACATTAGTTAAGACTTTATTTTGTGGACTTTATGTTTTTGGTTATTAGACCTTTCATATATCTATATACCAGATGAAAGGTTAAACACTCGCAGTATTCTAGGATATGACACTTCATGGGCCCATTTGACATATAGAATAATATCAAAACAAATACTAATAAACAACCAAGAAAACCTAAGTTAAAGTTTGTTCCAAAACTTTCAAAAGTATAAACACAATCGTAAAAAAACCTAGGTGCAATGACCGGTGCCAAAAGATACAATGTGCGACCCGGAGTTAATAACTTTCGATAATAAAACGGACAATAATCCCTTTTGTTTTGTTTCTGACGTTCCCACGTTCACTTCCAAGTGAAAGTGAAATCACCCGATGTTCATTGACACTGTGCTTTAACATAGACGCGTAGAAGATTGTGTATAATTTTTGTTTTTTTTTTAGATAATTAGGTCAAATATTAAGCACCTATTTCTTTAATTGATTTAGAACGAGAATCGATTGCAGAGTATCCTCTATAAGTATTGCTACTGTCTAAGCATTCAACTTGTATAAACGGCAGTGGGGAAACGGTTAAGAACATCTCCCTCCTCTGTCTCTCAGCAGTTTTTTTTTTTTTTTTTTGAATTATTAGCTATTGACGAGCTTTAGTGTTATCAATAAAACATTGGAAAGTTTTTTTTCTACACGGTTGTTTTGTTTGTGTTTGTGAACATAATGGTGATTAATGAAATTATTAACAAGATAATTCTCACCGCTGCTGCATTTCGCCGTGCGTAGGTCACCTTCGCTTTTGCTGAGTTTCTTGCCTCCACGAGATCTCTTACTGATGATCCGTTTCAGAGCCACCACCAGCTCCGACGCGAGAGGTGACGTCAACTTTAGTTCACCACCGCCGCTCGAGAAATCACTACAAATATTTCAAACAAGGATAAAATTTATCTACACTTCATCCCCTCCCCACGAGTTTTAATACAGAATATCCGGGTCGAAGGACCAAGATATAGGGGGTGAGGAGCATGTCCTTGCCTAACATATGTTCTTGTGGTACCAAAACTTGTTTGTTAGGTCACAATTATTCTATTTGTTACAATGATGTTGTTGTGCAACCTAACTGAGAGCTTGGACGCGACTGACAATGCAAGTATTTAATAAATATAATTTTAATTCAGATGTGCTGATGCGCACATAATAAGTAGGGCAACGTGGAATATATGTCACTATACTTATGAAATGTACAAAAAAAATGCACTATATCAGATTACTGAAGAAATTTCTGGAATATTTTAGAGTCCTCTTTTTTTTCTTTATATCATAGGAGGCAAACGAACAGGTGGGTCACCTGATGTAAGTGATCACCACCGTCCATAGACACTTGCAACACCAGGGGAGTCACAAGTGCGTTGCCACCCTGTGTGGGGGAGGGGGGAGGAAGGGAATTGGAAAGGGAGGGAAGGTGGGTCTCCGGCGCTCTCACTGACCGAACGAAATGCAACAATGCAAGCACTGTTACTTCACGTCGGTTTTCTATGAGAGGGTGGTACTACCCCGGGAGACCGACCCATTCATGCTGAAACCAGTAATAGCTTCAGCGTGGCTCTACCTACAGACATTACGAACAAAACTGTATATTTTTAATTGTTCTAGTAACAATTTCTCTTTCTATGATGTTCTACCTCCGTCTATGTCCTGTCCTATTGACATCACAGATAACCACTCAATTGTAGAATGCTTGTTGAAACTTATTAAAACTAACAAAATTATACTTTAAATTTTAGTGTCATTCTCTTGTGTATGCTTGTAGCCTAACAATGTTTTATGTGTAATTTACATGAGTCGTTTGAGGTATCTGTTTGTAGATAGCCCGGACTGGAAATAGAAGAAAAACATACATTTTTTCAATCGTTTGGTACAATATCGCTAGTTTGTTCAATTCTATTCACATGGTATTGGCGAAATTGTACACGTACAGATGTTGCCATTTTAAAAGAATATGAATACAAAAAACAAACAAACCTGTCAACACAAACGACGCACATCTTGTTCCTATCTTCTTGTTCGGCGAGATGCACACTCGTAATGTATTTCAAGTCGACGAATACGCCCAGCTTGTGGGCCCTTGAGACGAACAACCCGCTCGAGGAAACGTTGGCAGTACCGTCGGCACCACTGAGCCCGTATTTGCGAGATATATCGCTACCGACCACACTCACCGAATACGAATCTTTAGACGGTGTGTCCGTATCTAAAAAATACAGTGTAAACTCTTTATAAAGAATTTCAAGGGACCGAGTATATTTTTCCAATATAAACAGCTTTCGTTATACGGAGGGGAGAGAATAAAAAAAATAGTTTTGTGGTAAACCAATCAAATTGAATTAACTTCTACGTTATAGCAAATTTTTCGTTAGAACGAACGACGTTCTAAAGAGTTAGCACTGTATTAAAATTCACTCAACATGCCAAAACTTATCTTTTTATCTATTATTATTATTCTATTTATTTAGTATGTCACTGAACTGCTCCTAAACGGCTGTACCGATTTTGATGAAATTTTGTGTGCGTGTTCCAGTGGATCCGAGAACGGTTTAGATTCAATTGAACCCGGTAGGCGGCGCGGCGGTTGACTTTTAGGATATTTTTCAATTATCAAAGCAGGACAACGTCCGCCTGGCCCGCTAGTTATATATATATTATTCGCATAAAAAGTGGAAGAGGTGGATTTTTTTCTCAAAAACCTAAGAATTAAAATTTTTCGCATAAAAAAATAAACTTAAAAAAAAATATTTATAAAAGATAGACGGGGGGCTTTAGCCATTGGAGCCATTTTCCTCGATAATTTTAAGTATATTTTCATAACTTTTCGGGTGGTTACTTCTCTATGGGTGACATTGTATAAATAATATGCAAAAGAAGTGATGGTATCGTACTTTTGAAATATGAATTTAAAGAAATTCCTATTTAAATTCACGGAGAATATCTATTTAGCAGAAGTAATCTCAGTCAGATCTTGTACATTACCAAACCTCATTAATTAGCTCATTGGTTAGCTGGAAGAAAATGCCTCATGGCGTTAAGCTCGGCAGTGTACAAATCAAAAGTGCAATAAACCACTGACAACCTTAATAGTAGTTAACCTCTGGACTGTCCGAAACTATAACAGTGTTATTACAAAAAAGTTAAATACGTATTGAATACTTGCTTTAAAAAGGTTTCGAATTAAATGCACCGCGGTCGCTGAATGTTCGCCATCTTGCTTTGGTTACGTTAGGTTAGACTTGCGAAAAAGGATAACGCGAACTTGCCTCGAACTTGCCTCGGCCGAGCGCGGTGCATTTAATTCGAAACCTTTTTAAAGCAAGTATTTAACTTTTTTGTAATAACACCGTAAGAGTTTAAGCTACAAACGAATATCGACCTTATGATGCACTGGTCAACAGACTGTTAGCAGCATAATTTAAAAAAAAAATACCGTATTTATTACAACATTTGGAAAACTTGATCAAAAAAACGATGTAATGTGAAATTCTAATTTAAAAAAAACTAGATCAGATTTCTAAGTCAGCCGAGGGGTTAAAATGCAGTGTGAATACGAAACAAAAAACCTACATGCGGCCATAGAACCCTACAAGAATTACCTCACGGACTTGCAATACACAATATTTACATTGAGTCAGAATTTTAATAAAGTGCATAATAAATGAAATGAATATTATAGACCATCAACAACAACAATGTTGAATTGGTTTATTTACATTGAATAGGATGACGTCAATTACAAGACAATGACGTCACCTTCTATAATCGTAAACGTTACCACGGACGTAAAGGTTTCCAATGCGCGGGGTTTAGAAAAAAACAACACAATACTATGAGTTAGAGATGTCAAGTGGAGCGAGTTTAGTATAATTACTACAAGAAAATCGTTTTTACAAATAGTTACATTAAGTTGTAATTTGAGAGTAGAGATATTATAGAAGTAAAAAGTATGAAATACAAGATTTAACTCGCGGCTTCGCTCGTATATAACTTCGCCCTATCGATCGGGAACAGAGTTGTTTTATGAATAATGATTACCCAAAAACCTTTAAAAAAAAATGGTTACTAAAAAAATGGCGGGAAAATTAAGTTCTGCTGGGTTCGCAGTTAGAAAGTTTCGCCAGCTAACAGATATTGCCACTGCCAGAATGGTCTACTTCGTTTATTTCTATAGACTAATGTCTTATGGTATTCTGTTGTGGGGGACAGTAGCTGAGATGAACACCATATTCCTACTACAAAAACGGGTAGTTCGAGTAATTTATAATATATGTCCTCGCGAATCATTAAAGACTAAGTTTCAGGAATTCGGTATCTTAACTCTACCCTCCAAATATACTCTTGATAATTTAATGTATGTCCGCAAAAACCTAGATAAGCTGGATTTAGTAAAAGGCCAACATAATTTAAATACTAAAAACAGTTGTAACAAATTGGTTATTCCACATATCAGGCTCACTTAACGGTTTTTTAAATAATAATGTTGGGTTTCATAAGAGAATCCCAAAGCACATTACCAATTTATCGGATACTCAGATCAAGCACCATGTCAAGCAAGTTTTAATGTCTAAAGACTATTATAGAGTGGATTAATATGTGAACGATGGTGACATCTAGAAATGACGCTCCTCTATGTGCATCCACTAAAAACGAATGTAACTATTTATGTTTTGTAATAATATATAACATGAAGATAGTTTCTTTCCGGTTCTTCTCGATGACTGGGTTGTTTTCCAAAGCGGTGGTAACTTTGACGTTCAAAAGCGTCTTCTCGGGGCCTAAATTGAATAACTTATTTTTTATTTGAGTTGATTTTGACATTTCTGAACATCTGAAAACATGTATACATAATTTTATGGAAATCGGTTGAGTAGTTAAAACGTGAAAGTGTAACAAACAAACAAATTGTCACATTTATAATATTAGTTACTAGCTAATTCCGGCGACTTCGTCTGCTTCATTTATAATCTCAACTGCTTTGTTATATGTCAAACGGATTATGCATTTTTGACGAGAGCTCCCAACCGGCTTGACTCTTTCTGATACTTCCAACATTTATCGTTATATTTCAACCAATTTACAAAAACATCTTGACAAATTATAAACTTAAAACTTCCTCGTGACTCTTTCTGAGTCGTGAATTAATGAAAATCCTCTCAGTAGTATTTGAGTTTATCGCGAACAGACAGACAGCCAGACGCGGGGGAGGACTTTGTTTTATAATATGTAGTGATGCCATCAATATAGATCTCATCTCCAGAAAATTTTCAGGAAAAACAAACAATGCATTGTCATTAGAAACTCTTTCATGATTATTTTGCTATTATTTACTTTGTTAATTCGATATCTGTCAATGTGTTCCAAGAATAACACTTAAAAACTTGTCCCCTTTACAGTAATCGACCACAATTCATAGTTAAAAATATCGCATAATGAACATAGAAATTCCAAGTAAAACTCGTTAATTGAAGCATTCGCCCTAATTAGGTTTAAATGGGTGTGAACGTTAATTGTTCTAATGGTATGTGGAATGCACTAACATATGTTATTTATACACAAATGAGAACTTTGTTACCACGAACTTGCACAGGTGTCGGCAGTAGATGAGTCATGTGTCATACAAAAATAATATCTTGTTATAAAATAATGTCAAACAAGTGTAACAAAAATAATGTCTTGTTAACATTTTGTAAGTTACTCATCATTGTTTACGTAACCCCTATCCTAGTATATCTATACATATAATAAGAATGCAAATACGTGTATGTACTTTTTAGATTCTTGTGAACAAAATTGTGCAGGTGTCTTGGTATAAGTAATAAAATACATTTCAATCATTTTTAGAAATGTCTGTCTGTCGGTTTGAACACGCATCACTGTTAAAATACTGCGTTCACGATAAAACCTCGCCAAGAAAATCATAAAGTATTTGCTCGGGTAACATTTAGTCTTGGTTTCATTAATATCAGTTCACTCTATCAAAAGTTATTGTAATTTTAATTACAACGCGACTTAAGTACGCTTATGATTTACATATGCTTTATGATTTTCTTGGCGGGGTTTTATCGTGAACCCAGTACTTTAGCATTAATACGTGTTCATAAAAACAGACAGACAGACATTTCTAAAAACGATTGAAATATATTTCATTACTTATTCCTAGACACCTGCAATAATTTTTTTCACGAAAATCGAAAAAGTACAGACGCTTTAGTTTTACATTCTTATTATATGTATAGAAGAAGATCAATTTAAGTCGAAGGAGTAAACAAACTTTAAATGCATTTTCCCAGTAAAATGGACTTTTGAGTTACTTGTTTTTTTGTTGAAGGTGCGACATGATTTTATAGATACAGAATTGGACATAGGATACCATGTATACAGAAAGAAAAGTACTGTTGTCCAGAGATAGGTCAAATCTTATATTAATGCAAGTAAAAGAAGTAGGATATAAACAAATTGCTAAATATTGAACCCATTTTGAACAGATATGGATAGCCATATATTGGACAATCAAATAACCCAATGATATGAATGATAGAATGTACCATAGTGTAATAAATAAATTGGATAAAGGAATATAGAGAGAGTAATAAAACATTATTTACATAATGATATTTGATAATTACATTTGCACTTTTTTATTTTCCGCATACTGATAGTCTATAATGTTCAATAGTATAATTGATAATTTTCAATTTAAAATATATAAAAAAATAATATAGAAAAATCCATAAATCAGATAATATTATTGTAAAAACATTGAGGTCAGTCACTTCAGAGTAAACAAATAAACCAATAAACATGGTAAATAAGTTTATATTGTGACTCAAGTGAATAAAATAATAAACAACTAAGAACTGCAAACAAATGTGTCATACAGCTAAATATTCTAGCATTTAGAAATTTGAAATAATTATATTTTCGTACTGAGTAGTTAATGCACTAAAGCGTAAGAAGTAAACTCACATTTGCATATCTAATATTAACTAACTTGTCCTAAGGTAGAATATAATTAGAAAACAGGATGTAATTTTGCAATGGGGTAGGGATTTCTCTAAACCCACCTGGCTGGCTACCACTCTTAAGTACAAAATCTGTCACCAAGCACCAGTTGATGTGTTCCGGCAGATGCACTCGAGAGTCAGTAGCATGTTAAATCTTATACCGCATTATCATTTAGCATTAGATGAGATTTTGGTCGAAAGCTACAATCTATAATCTATACTAATATTAGGTCTTTACCTATGAAATTGCCGTTTTGTATGAAAAAATTTAAACGAATTTTTTTCATGTATTTTTTATTTGTATTAATCGAAGTAATCACCCATGCAATCAATGCATCTTTGCCAACGCAGTGGCAGTTTGTTGATGCCCTTCTTAAAGAAATCAGCTGGACGGGAGGCAACAAATTCTTCAAAGGCATTTTGTACTGCCTCTTGGGTATTGAATTTTTTTCCCGCCAAGGAGTTATCCAAATTCTGGAAAAAGTAGTAGTCTGTAGGCGCAAGGTCTGGTGAGTAGGGCGGATGACAGAGAACTTCCAACCCCAGTTCTTGCAACTTGGAGACCGTCTGCTGTGCAGTATGAGGTTGCGCGTTGTTGTGCAGGAGCAGCGGAGACGAGCGATTGACCAATGCTGGTTGGAGATGTGCAGGCTTCTTCATCATTGTGTTCAGTTCTTCACAGTACACATCTGCACTAATGCTCACCCCGTTTGGTAAGAAGCTGTGATGAATCACACCGGCGCTAGACCACCAAACAGTGACCATCACTTTTCTTAGGGTAAGTTTTCGTTTAGGGCATTGTTTAGGTGCTGAACCAGGATCCAACCAACTTGCTGAGCACTTGCGGTTATCAAACAGAATCCATTTTTCATCGCAGGTAACAATGCAGTTCAAAATTCCTTCATTTGTGTATCTGTTGAGCAGTGCAAGGCACGTCTCGACGCGTACTTCGCTCTGGCGATCATTGAGTTCGTGAGGCACGCATTTGTCAAGTTTTTTTACCTTGCCAATTTGACGCAAATGAACCAATATTGTTTTGACGCTAACGTCGAAAGCTGCTGCTAATTCAGCCGTAGATTGTGTATCATCAGCTTCCACAATCGCCTTTAATTCGTCATTGTCGACCAAAGTCTTCCGATGACCGCGAGGTTCATTTTTCAGGTCGAAATTCCCAGAACGGAAGCGAGCAAACCAATAACAGGTGGTGCGTTGGTTTGTAGTGTTAGCTCCGTAAACGTCGTTGATGTTGCGTGCCGCTTGTGCCGCGTTGCTGCCACGACGGTACTCATATTCCATAATTACTCGAATTTTTAACGTATCCATGATGACAAAAAAGATTGAAATTCGATGAAAATGTAACACTAATCAATAAACAAATGACTACTTTTGGAAAAAGAATTACATGTTTTTAAAGTAAAATTAATTTGAAATTAGAATTCTTAGCCAAACAAAAATTATTTTGATTTGAAATGGCTAGTACTGCAGAAAGGCAATTTCATAGGTAAAGACCTATTATTATAAAGAGGTAAAGTTTGTGACGTTGTAAGGGGTAATCTCAGGAACTACTGGTCCGATGTCAATAATTCTTTCAGTGTTATATAGCTCATTCGTCGAGAATGGTTATAGGCTATATATCATCACGCTAAGGCCAATAGGAGCGGAGCACAGATGAAAAATGTTTCAAAATCGAGATGTTTTTTTTCTTTTTGAGAGCTTCTGCTGTGTGTCAGCATTAGCCCAGAGTAGTAACTATTACTACGCGGACGAAGTCACGGACAGAGGCTATTAACTAATTATATTATCTATAATAATATTATAAAGAGGTAAAGTTTGTGAGGTTGTAGGGGGTAATATCTTAGCAGTAGGAGAAAAATGGTTGAATGAAAACGTTTCTTACGAACACTGTCTTAATTATGAGATATATATGATTGAGTTCTAGAGAATAATTGTGGCTTGATAATGCCTATTACCGCCCAACGAAGTGGGCACGGGTCGGCTAGTGTATAAAAATAGAAAAAACAATAGCTCTTAATATGAATCCACTTATATAGTAATTATTAACATAATCATTCCTATAGCCAAATTTTATTACCTATATAAAAAAAAATCTTCTGTATGTGTATGTACATACTTTACTTGACACCACCTAAATTTCTTCACTATTTTGATGACATTTTTTGTGTGTGTTTGAGTGTATCCATAGATGGTTTAGATTTATAATTAAATGCGGGGTGGTAGGGTGTCTGTACCCGACTGGATCGCGACCACCGTACACCAGGTGGAACACCCGCCATAGTGACACGTTTGGGCGTGTCGCGTTCCGGGATCAGCCGGTGTATATCCAGCAACCGGGGGGGGGGTCTGTCCCTGACTGGGTCGCTTTCAGGCCGGCATGACAGCGGCGACCGGCGATAGATAGTATGTCTTTCGGTGGTCGCCATTGTTTTTGGATTGTACTGTGCTTACCATCAGGCACAGTACAGTCACTTTGCCGAGCTACAATAAAAAAAAAAAAAAAAAAAAAAAAACCCCATGGGTGGCAATGAGATCAGACTCCAGGATTCCTTATTTTCCAGGTAGGACAACATTTGTCAGACCAGCTAGTATATATATATGCAAATATATATAAATAGGCTTGGGACACCTGAGTATATTTTATAGGAAAGATTTTTAAGCAATATGTTGTGCTGTAACACACCACTTGATGTCTCTACAGTCTATAAACTTCTGTACTGTCCAACTGTTCTTCATCAAAATCTGTATGCATAGATTCTTGAACACAATAAATATTTTAACACTAACGCTTTTGTGACGATTCCAACTATTACAACAAATGATAAAAAAGTATGTAGATTTGCAAGCTAAGCTAATATAAAATATTAGTTTACTCAAAGATGTTTATTCATTGCATAGTATACAAATTACATGTAAAATATATGCAATGGTATAACAATAATTATACAATTTAAAAAATGCATGTTTTATGTATTTATATTTTAACTGGAAAATTTGGTTCTTAATTCATAATATTTATATTTATTTATCAATACATGTACCTACTATGTCAAGGTTAAAGTGTGAATCATTTTACATTGGAATTTCGTGATAAAATGTTTCATTAGAAAAAATATTACACCTGTAATTAAAATGATAAAAACAATTAAGGTCATCAAATAAACTTACCCAATAATTTATTGTCATTTAATAAATTTCTTATTTTGTCCATCCAGATCTGAGCATCTTGGAAAGTCTGGGATGCGAGTAATACTCGCGGCTTGCAAGGCTCGTCAGCAGAGAATATTGCGAAAGCGTGAGGGCGGGAGCGAGACTTGGCTCTTCTAACAACACAACCAAATGGCAAATCCACACACCCCGCCGCAGCACCAGCCTCGCTACAGTAAACAGCTAAAGAACCTCCAGAACTCGTCGCACTCGGTCTCAAAATACACCATTGTCTTTTCCATGACTGCAAAATATAAAACCATATAGTTATATTACCAAGTCGAAAGTCCGACATCACTTCCACCAAACAAAACTCACCTTAAACGGATTCAATCCAAGATTTGATCTGAAAGGATATTTTACTTCCAAATAGCCTGACATTTTCTAATTTTAGACAAAAGAAACCAACCATGTCCCTAGTTAAATAAAATAAAAAATAAACACAATGCACATGTTCAAAATAAATGTTTACAAAAATTCATAGACAAACGACAAACTTTGCCAGAATACACAAATCTAATTGCACAATTGGATTGCCAAATAGGGTAACCATAAATTATAGATATTTACATAAAATTGTAGTATTTTAATTCAGGAATCTGGTTACACGTTTTTATATTTAAACTATTACTTACTTTGGTCTGTTTTATTGGTAATGCAATGTATACAAGTTAAGAGTGAACTATAACCAAAATATTATATTTTGTTACAATTAACAAAGCAAAATTCTATACAGATCTTAAGCTGGTGCCAGACATTCCAGAAAAGATAAGTGTCTCTTAAACATTTATAGACATTAATTGTTTTTAAATCACATCATTTGCTTATATATTTGTAATAGATGCCAGATATTACATAATTAACAGTTCTTATAGCATTGTCAAATACTTTACTAATAAGTAAAACATGTATTATCGATTTAACTAAATAGATTATTAGGTTACTCTAGTCAAATCAATATACCTTTGTTAATGTACGGGCTTTCGTTAGTTTTTTAGTTAGTTTTTCTGTTAGGTTAGTGTAGAAATTACACTGCCACAAAATAAATAACTTTTCTTCTTCTTACGTTGGCAACTAATCCTCTACATTGAAGATTATTACTGTAATTACCACTTAGTATTAATATTACAAGGTATTTTATGTTGATTTCAATGTGCCAACAAGATGGTGGTTCGATTGTTACAACTTTCTAGAGGGTTTTGTGAAATCCCAGAATTCATGCTCCGTGGTATTATTTTGCAATCGCTTCATTTATGCACAGCCACCAAGGTATATAACCCTAGTCGCTATTAATAGTACACAATATATGGTCAACTAACCCAAGAACATGAATGAGCGAGCAAAAGCAACTATATGACATTAAAATATCCATCACAAAATCCGAAAAAATTAAATAAACACTAGAGTCTGATAAATTTGGAATGCATGATTGAATACGTATATATAGTTTTAAATTATACCCTAAACCATGCAAAATTGTTGTACCTGGCAATGCAGTAAACAATATTGATATTGAGAACAGTCGTTGTGATTTTAAAAATCAATACAAAGTTGTAACCAGTTTTCCCGCAATTTTTAATCAACCGTTAAATTTTTTTCAAACGATTATAACTTTAATTTTAAGAACGCAACCGTAATTTTTTTGTTTTATGAATTCGTAAACAGACGTGTAATCGACGTAATGTTTTAACATTTATTATTAAAACCTAGCTACTATATCTAACCAATTTCAATAAGTTACTACACCTGAAATGTGACGTAGAAAAGATAGTGCTATAAAAAAAAATTGTAATACATGTTGCCAATCACATACTTCGGGTCAGAATAAAGCAACACAAGTATTGTTGCCTTAAACGTTGGCAAAAAGTGGTATAGCAATGTTACTTCTGCAGCCCAACTTATAATAATAATGACTATTACAAAGCCATTTTTCGCGTCTGTTTATGTTCCCTTAGTTCTTCTAAACTACAGAACGGATATTAACATAGTTTTTACTATCCATTCTTTTGAGCATTGGATGCGGAATATTTGTTGTATGAAGTTATTCGCTACGGAACAATATAAACTACATCAAAAGACACGTAACTGACTGATTTATAGGTGGTAGAGCCACGCTGTGGCTGTTACTGGTTTCAGCATGAATGGGTCGGCTCGCTCGGGGTAGTACCATCCTCTCACAGAAAACCGACGTGAAGTAATGAGTAATAATTGTATTGCATTTCGTTCGGTCAGTGAGAGCGCCGGAAGCCCACCTCCCCTCCCCCTCCACCCTTCCCTATTGACCCCTGCCCCAAACACAGGCTAGCAATGCACTTGCGACTCCCCTGGTGTTGCAAGTGTCTATGGACGGTGGTGATCAGTTAACATCAGGTGACCCACCTGCTTGTTTGGTTCCTATGATATAAAAAAAACCTAAGTTATTAATTTATTTAGTTATATTTATCGCTATAGTAACATTTTTAACTAGTTTAGAGTTTTTCTTTAAAATATAGAACTTTTCGCAACTGACCATATTAAATTTTACCATAAAAACATAGCACGTAGTTTCGACATTTAGTGAGGTTTTCTCTGACGTTCATAGTGCATTCATAAAAGAAAATGCGTCTTTGACTTTTGACTAATAGCATAGTAATAGGCTTATGAAATTACACTTTTTGTAACTTTGGCAGTTATCGCACAAAATAAAACAAAGCGATCACAAACTGTGTGTGAATGCGTACAACGCGTACTGATGCAGTGCGGCATGGCGTAGTAGAGTTGAAAAATAGGCATGCGGGATTTATTTGACAGGACGGTCCCGCAGAATACGAGACAGTTGATCGCTTTATGTTATCTTAATATATATATTTCTTGTGTGCGTGTGTATGTGACTGAACTCCTCCTAAACGACTGGACCGATTTTGATGAAATTTTTTGTGTGTGTTCGTGGAGATCCGAGAATGGTTTAGATTCACAATTGGACCCGGTAGGTGGCGCTGCAGTTGACTTTTAGGATTTTTTTTATTATCAAGGCAGGACAACGTCCGCCCGGTCCGCTAGTATTTATATAAAATAGAAATAAATCGGCGCATTCTATTGAAGTCGTAACGCTTTCTAAACTTTGAGATACATAAAAATAACGTACTAAAATTTGTATACACGGTAACTTTATAGAAATTTTTGTACATATACATGCTTATATCTTATTAATTCTTGTATCTCGGAAACTACTTTATTATATATTTATATTAATATTTATTATATATAGGATATTTTTTTTATTAGATAAGATTTTGCTTTTTAATTTTATCTGTATAGATATCTTCCCTAAAAACATAAATTTACACAAGAATTTTTTTTTAACAAATTTTAAGTTAATAATAATTTCTAATAACTATTAGAACCTATGTCATACAACGCCCTCCCGTAAGTTATTGTGGTACTTGCATTGTTGCCAATGCATATGGTGCCTTAATATTTTGTGAGATGGCGCTACATGACTTTCAATAAATCAACAAAGTATGGCTCAGATCGCAGATTCCCATGTACTCTCGTACTTGTAGAGTAACATAATAAACTCGTACTTTTGAAATTGCCCGCAGAAAAATATATGATGGTAAGTGTATCTTCTAAGAATGATTTCTATTTTTTACATGTACTGAGCATTTAATGCAGATCAATATTAACCTTTACAGGATGTAATTTGGATTAATATCATGCGGGATATTTATATACTTGAAATATCACACAAGAGAACAAGCTGTTTATGTGAAGATTCTTAAAAAACTTCTATGACTTTGATGACTGATATTAAAGCGTTAAAAAATTGATCAAAATCGTAGGTTCCCAAACTTTTTTGTCTACCGCTTACCTGATATTAACTTTCCTTAACATTACATAAGTTGCGGTAAGGTGGTTTTATCATTTATCTACATAATCTTCGTTTTATAAGAAGCTTTATTTAAGTAGGTCATTGGATATTCTTACCTGATTTTTTTTTCTTCTTTTTAAAGAAAAACGTAAATAAAAATGTGTTTAAATTTGTTTATTTTGAATAATCTCAAACACATCCGTGTGCTCTGACTTATAAACTGAACAAAATCAATAATCAAATTTTAATTCAATAAAAATAATTAAATAACTCTTCTAATTAGTGTTTTTACTGTGCAACGTACCTATATTAATCATAATTCGAGATCAATATTTGTACTTTTTCCTGTATAATTACGGGAATAAATTAATTATGATCGACAAAAAAACGTTCTTCAACGTATAATTATCAAGGATTAATAAAATTTCTACGTCTCTCTTCTTATAAGTGTAAACACTTTTTAGGCGGTCTTATGTTACACAAATCACAGTTAAATTAATCAGTATCGTCGGTACCTATCCCGGTACAAGCTTCATGACTCCATTATTTACATGCACAACACTTTATACACTCTTCCCGTTTTGTTGTTGCTGAAAAATCTTGCCCTAATTATAGACATTCTGTGTGTATATTTTTGTTGGCGTGCTGCATAATTCTAGTCTCATCAACGTTATAAATTCATAAATTCGATGGGGATTGGGAAAGTTAAAAATAAGTTCCATTAAACATGCCATCAATATTGATCAAAATGGTTTCCTGAAAGGCAGATCAACGACGTCAAATTTAATACTATGCAGTGAATATTTGTCAAGGATTATGCCTGAACCTGCTCAGATTGATGCTGTCTACACTGATTATAGTAAAGCGTTTGACAGAATTGATCATGTAATTTTACTACGCAAACTATTGTCTCTAGGAATTCGTGGTGACTTATTCAGGTGGTTTTCGTCGTATGTGCAGAATAGAACTCGAACTGTAGTTCTCGGAGGTTATGCGTCTGATCCTGTCAAAATCCCTTCAGGCGTTCCCCAAGGATCTCTATTCGGGCCTATTCTTTTTAATATTTTTGTTAATGATATCTCAACGTGTTTCACTAATTCTCTCATTTTACTATACGCCGATGATATGAAAATTTTATGTCCAATCACAAGTCATGATGTACTGTGTTTGTTCTTTTACTCGTAAACCTGATCTAATTAAACAAAATTACATACTTAAGAATACTGTACTATCACGAGTTAATACAGTACGAGATTTAGGAGTCATTTTCGATTCAAAGCTCATATTTGACTCACCCATTGATAATATAGTAAATAAAGCTTCCAAAGCCCTGGGTTTCGTCTTAAGATTATCATCGGAATTTAAATGCATTATAAGACTCTGAAGATATTGTATTGCGCCTTTGTTCGTAGTCACTTAGAATATGCTTCTCAAGTTTGGAACCCTAACTATAATATATACATCTCACGTATTGAACGGATTCAAAAACGCTTCCTACGATATTTGCAATATAGTACTTCTTATTACTTTACTGATTATATAGAACGATGTAAACATTTCCACTTTTTGCTACGTTACGAGCGACGTAAAATAGCCGATTTAATTTATTTAAGTAATATATAAGGAATTATAGACTGTCCAGAATTATTATCTAGAGTTCAGTTATGTGTCCCCACAAGTACATTAAGAAAACCGAAGCTATTACATGTGCAACTTGTCAGGACGACATGCCGCTAAAATGCCTTTTTGATCCGAGCATGTAAGAGATTTATTCTCAGATAGTATATCATGCCTTAGACAATGTTTATCTAGAGATTTTTTTCCATAATATTAACTTTGTGTTTGTAATCATGTTTTTATTTATTTGTTATATGTAATTACTAATAGTCAAGATATAAAATGATCCCGGGGATCATCTGGTACACAAGAAAAGGAATCATCTTGCCTCAAGGTCAATTCAACTAACAATATCTTTACCTGCGCCACTATTTCCATGTTGCCCAACAACCAAAATTAAGCATATTACAAAGCCTTAAACACAGCAGTCAGTGTATTTAACAGTGTTCAATAAAATTATCATAAGGTTAAAGTCAACCTTACATTATATTTTAAGAACACTATTTATATTTTCTTTCGTAAAAACCATCACGTCGCTCACGCCGCCATTGCTAATAAACTGAAGTGAGGGGGCATATGAGGCTACGTTTTGTTAATATCACCTTGATGGCTTTAGCCATTTGCGTACAATCGTAACTGATCATCTTACCTCTGGGGATCGACTCGTACACCTTTACCCTAATTATTATAATAGCCGACCGGGCGGTGTGGCGGCAAGTTATAACGAGGGAAATACATATCCCATGCATATCCATGATATTAAAATATCTTTTGCTACCACTATCAATAAATTACAAATTACGCGGTCTAACATACAAAAATAATAGACGGAAGGTTGCTTCACCCATGGTCAATTATATGTTGGTTTGTGTAGGTCAGGACAGGCGGAGAATCGATTTGTTATAAACCCTCAGATCAAGGCAAAAAACGTGGTATACAACGAGATTTCAAAATGAATTATCATCATCCTAAACGGATTGTTGAGAATAGGCCTGTCCTTAAAAATGATTACTTAGTGCTCAAAGTAAATAAATGTTTAACCAGGACATAGTCGATCGCAGATTACGTAAATACAATTGATTAGAAAATTTCACACATGCGATTCTTTGTACTTAATGAATAATAATCCCAAGTCCGTGTTACAAGAAAACAAAATGGACGTAATAAAACCACGCGTGCAAATATAATATTTTTTTATTAAAATTAATTAAGAAAAGTTCACAATAATATCATAAATTTATTTAGCAAATACGACTTGAAGCTTTTTAACATTATTATCGTGATAATCTACAATGATTAACTTATAAAGCTCTTACAAATATTGGTTAACTAATAGTTATTAATAACATTAATAAAATAGGTATAGTTATTTTATTTTAACCGATTTTGTAATGCATCATCTTTATTTATTAATTGTTTTTTTTTTGTTTTAGGCGAATACTAATTTAAACAAGCGATAAATATAATATATTATAGTGTACAGTAGGAGGCCTGCAGTCACTCGCTCGAAAAAAATAAGGAGATTCTTACAGTTCAAGACCTAATATTTTTATTAACTAACCAAATTAAAACAATAGCAACAAACTCTCTGTAAAATACGTATTTCAAATTTTCTTTAACGCTAGACAGATTTAACTTTAGGTTATTTGAATTCGGTATTAAACAAATAAACAATGAAAATATCGGTCAACTGTTAAATTAATACATATTTCAATTACAATTTTACACCTTTTTAAAGATCTATTGCCGAATATATGTGTAAACACTTCAAAACGGCTGCATCTATGTGGATTTTTTTTTCTGTTGTGTTTGCAATTGTTACGACAAGGTTTGTTAATGAAAAATGTTTATAAAATCGTGGTGGAAAAGTGAACATTTTGAGTTCAAATAATTCAATCCATATAAAAAGTGACTGAATGAGACAGAATAAAAGACGTTCAATTGTACAACTGTTATTTTAATACATGGATGTACTGTAAAAGTTCATTTAATTAATATATCCGTGCAAAGTCAGGGCTAGTAGTTATCTATATCTATTGAATTTATGAGTTTGTGACGTAACGGGTAATCTCAGGAACTACTGATCCGATTAGAAAAATCCTTTCAGTGTTATATAGTTCATTTATCGAGGAAGGTTATAGGTAGTTGTAATATAAAATAGAAAGAAGAACGAATATTTTTTTATATACTTTTTTTTATTTATTTATTTATATATTATTTATTTATTATATTATTTATTTTTAATTATGTAACAATATATAAAAAGCATATTTTATAGCTTTATACTTTTATTTAACTTGCTGCTATGCAAATAAAGTCTTTTACGACTATATTATAAGGCGTTATTGAGGTATCTCAATTATCTTTGACGTAACCAACTGTAACAACAATATTTATTATTATTTTTTAGGGGTTTTTTTTGTCGAATAATTACGCTATATCTAATATTATGAAGACATACTGGCAAATGACTTTTGTAGCAATAATAAATAATAGTATGAACGGTAACAACTGGTCCCTTAAATATTAAAATGTTACCTTTTTTATAATTTCTAATCATTAGTAATTAATTTTCTTTTTATAGATATCGATAGCGGTTATATATTAATACTGCTATATGAAACAACGGCACGATAATTAAATTAAGTAATATTCGTTATTCGTCCAATGATTTTATTCATTCGCAGGTTGCTGTTATTTGCCCGTTTTCATCCTTAATTTGAATATAGAAGCGAATATGATTCGTTTGTTACGGATTCACGCCCTAACTACTAAACAGATTACTATAAAATATGGCGTACACATTGTCAAGGCATACAGAAAAGGACAAGGAATATTTTTCATCCACGAAACAGTACTGTTCCCAAAGGGATAGGTTAACTATAGTTTAGTGTGAGCGTAGACGCGGTCGAAAGCTATTTATCAATAATAATAACGAACAACGGATAATCAACAGCAGAATAATTATTTGTTATCTATCGCGTACGGCGTAGAATGAAGAAAATGTGCTTCGAATGTATATCAGGTGTAAGGTTAAACACTGACAGCATTTTAGGATATAATAATTCATGGTCACATTTAACATATAAAATAATATCAAAAGAAATATTAATAAATAACAAAGAGAACCTAAGTTAAAGTTTGTTCTAAGACTTTCAAAAGTATAAACACAATCGTAATAAACCTAGATGAAATGACAGGTGCCCAACGCTATAAGGGGCGACCCTGAGTTAATAGCCTTCGATAATAAACCGGACAATAAATCCTTTTGTTTTGTTCATATCATTCTCACGTTCACTTTCATGTGAAAGTGAAATCACCCGACGGTCATAGACACTGTGCCTTAACATAGAAGCGTAGAGGATTGCGTATAATTTTTGTATTTTTCTAGATTATTAGATCAGATATTAAGTAACTATTTTTTTAATTGATTTAGAACAAGAATCGAGTGCTGGCTATCCTCCATAAATATTGCTACTGTCTATAACTTTAAGCCTGTATATGTAATTCTATTTGTTATTATATATGTAACGTAAACGGTTTTATGTATTTTGTTTGTACTTTTAATTATAAGAATTACATAAGCTAGAGTCCTTGTCAATCTTTTTAACCGCTCTGAATATAGCCGTATTTCAGGCTTGTGCATAATATAGTCAAGACTTTCATACAAGACAAAGTTAAAATATTATTATCTATTTTTTTTTCGAACTGACTACGCTATTGACCTAGCAAGGTCTTAAACAGCTTCACCGGACTACCTATATTATTATCTAAAATTGGCACTTCTTTATCCTTAGGTAATCTCGATGTTATATATATTATGGTAGTTTTGACGTTCATAAGTGCCTTCTTAGGGCCTAAATTGAATAAAGTGTTTTGAATTTTTTAATTTTGGATTAAAATACGTATTTATAACAAAATCTTCGTTCTGCTTAACTATTATATTCAGAGCAGTCAACGTTTGGCGAAGACTCTACATTATATTGAAGTACGACATGTGTAAATTACAAAAGATATCAGAAATATAAACAAAAGGTCTGCCGTTTTCCGCCTATCACATAGAAACTATTCGATACGTTTCGAACAAATTTTAATTACTTTTACTTTAACATTTGGCCATTATCAAAAAAATATACGGTTCCGATCCGACCACGGTGGGAGACGGACGTCGCGCTCGTTGTCCTCTTCGATTTCAATACTTGTGATTTAGTGACGTCAGTTATTACTTCGTGAGTGCTCGTTCTCATTGTTCCGGTTCGGCACACCTGCGCCGCACACCTGTGCTACACCTGCGTTCTGTTTCCTAGAACTGAGTGAGACCTTTCCTTTCTATTTATTTATTGCTTTATTTATTTCTTGGTATATTTATTTGTTTACTCATTTATTTATCTATTTATTTACGTATTTTCCTTAATTCTTCAGTCATTTATTTATAAATTTATTTACTTTTTATTGTTTGTTTATTTAAGTAGTCTTATGTTATTTTTCCCCTATCTCGCTCAGGTACTTATTTGCATTGTTTTCCTATTTTGTTTAGTTTTAAACAGCTCTCTTGGTCCGAACTCGGGATAGTCCCGTAGTTTTTCGTTTGGCGTGCCCCCCTGCCCTTAAGGCAGGGAGGTTGGTGCGCGCCCCCCTCAGGCCACGGAATGGCCCTCACTAATAATTGGATGTTAGGACTACGGAACGATTTTCTTGCGAATGGATTCGACGAAAACGCCGTCGACGCAATTCTCGCGCGTCATTATTCCCCGTCCTCGGAGGACGTGCAATATGTACCCCGCGTGGCAACAACTAATATGTTCGCGCCCCTCGATTCGCTTGAGTCACCGCTGAACCAGGCGGATAGAGGTCAGTTGCCGAGCTCCAGCTCGGAGGCCGGCTCCGTGATGGAGCTAGACACAGTCGCACCCGCCGCGTCACTTACGCCCACGATTTCCACGTCCGCGTCTACCGCGCCTTCCGCGCTAGACAAAGACAATGACAGCGAGAATTTTAAAGTCGTGTCACATCAAAAGCGTAAACAACGCTCTCGCCCCGCGTCGCGCTCGTCGGACTCGGACTCGGGTACCGGACGCCCGGCCGAGAAACTAGTTCGGAATGTAGATGGCGCTCGAGCGCCTGCCACGGCTACATCGGCAGCCGATAAACCGCGCTCGAGCAGAGCTAACTCGCTCTCGCAAGTCGACGCTACGAATTCCGTAGCGGTGACTAAGAAGCCCCGCCCACCGCCTCCGATTACCATTCAGGACAAGTCCCAGTGGATGTCCATCTCAAAAAGACTAAAAGTACTCAAAATTAACTATACGTCCGCCCTAAATACCCCAGCGGGTATCCAGGTTAAGGTCCCATCCGTTAACGACTTCCGCCAGCTAACAAAATTCCTTCGGGAAGCTAAGTTAGCCTTTTTTACTTTTACCCTTGAGGAGGAACGCCTCCTCCGAGTAGTGCTTCGTCGCGTTCCGGCCGAGATCTCGGTCGAAGACGTGATCGCATCCCTTAAAGAGAAGAATTTCCCCGTTAGAGAGGTACATCGGATGTACCATCCGCGCACCCGCAGGCCATATAACATGGTATTAGTTATTTTAGATCGTTCCGTGGAGGGTAAGGCTATTTTCAGCCTGACCTCTGTGTGCAACCTCAGCGGCATCACCGTTGAGTCCCCCCGGAAGACTCATACCCCGTCGCAGTGCCACAACTGCCAGAGTTACGGCCACTCGGCACGCAACTGTCATCTCCGCCCTAGGTGCGTCAAGTGCCTGGGTGATCACTGCACAAAGGAGTGCAGGCGCACACCCGACACCACCGAGCCCCCCAGCTGCGTGTTGTGCGGCAACGCGGGTCACCCCGCGAACTATCGCGGCTGTCCCCGCGCACCGCGCACACAACGCCCCCGCCAGGCGCGACAGGTGCCTAGGGCGTCTGTGGTCGCCGCCCGCCCTCCGCCTCCCCCTCTCATGTCCGTGGAGGCCTTCCCTGGCCTGCCGGGTGCCTCTCGCGCCCCGGTAGCGCCCGCATCCACTCCGCGCATGCCACCCTCTGTGCCGCGCGCACCACAACCCGGGCGGGCCCCTCTGGCCCCCTGGGCTCCCCAGCCCCAGGCTCCCAAGCCTCAGGCTCCCATCCCACAGGCACGGCCGGCACGCGCCGCGCCAGCCTTCTCTATGGGGCTCTCTGAAGTGAACTGGATTTTCCAGTTATTCCGGGAGCACGATTTGCAGGAAGTCTTAACCTTCAACGCAGCTTTCCAGGCGGAGGAGGACTTGGGTAAGCTCAACGTGCTCGCGCAATACCCGAGTATTGCTGCGACATTACATCGCATCGCCCGCTCACAAGATCCAATTTCATGTAAATAAAATTCGCGGCTATGAATAGGATAAAACCGCGCGGTCTATCTCTTTCGTTTTTTAACGCGAGATCTCTTAGGACACAGCGCGATCTAGTAGCTGCCTTCTTGCGCGATAGACAGATAGACGTTTTCCTCGTCCAGGAAACGCTTCTAAAACCTAAAATGCGAAATCCTAGAATCGCGAATTATAATATAATCAGAAACGACCGTGTCGCCCGCGGGGGTGGCACCTTAATTTATTATAGGCGTTCATTATATTGCATGCCGGTAGATCCGCCCGCTCTGACTAATATGGAAGTGTCAGTGTGTAAATTAGGTATGACTGGTCATCCGTCCATTATATTAGTGTCCGCGTACCTCTCACCGAATAAGCAGTTGTTAAAAACCGATTTGCAAGCGTTGCTTAATTTAGGAGACTCAGTCATTATAGCGGGGGACCTCAACAGCGGGAACGTTATCTGGAATAGTCCGAGAACCTCTCGTAACGGGAGGATACTCGACGAACTATGTAGGGTTCTCGCGTTTGACGTCATAGCCCCTCCGGAACCCACCCATTATCAGGATAACTGCCGTCCGTCAGTTTTAGACATAGCTTTGTTAAAAAATATCACGCTTCGGGTACGACTCATACAAGTCGTACACGAACTTGACTCGGACCATCGCCCGGTCGTATTACAGTTAGGTTTTAACTCAGACTTCACCCCTCCGTCGGTTAGGGTGGCTGATTACGCGAAACTCGCTCGTTATTTTAAAGAAAATCCTTCGTCTAGCAATTTAGACAGGGTTCCGGACGTGTTGGTGTCTAAAGCCGACGCGGATTCGGCTATCGATTCCCTGGTCGACTATCTCCAGACCGCCGTCAGAGAGACCTCGAAAGAGGTACAAGCGGCGAATGATCGCCGTTTTATACTCCCTGACGACGTGAGAGCGTTGATTACGGAAAAGAACGCCGCGACTCGAGCTCACGACGCTTACCCGTCTACAGAAAATGCGACCGTTTACGCTTGTTACGTAAAATAGTCAAATCTCGTATCTCTGAAATTCGGGGCGACAGGTGGGACAGACTTCTGGAGGATCTCCGGCCGTCCCACCTGTCGTACTGGAAACTCTCGCGAACTTTAAAGTCGGATCTCACTACTCCGATGCCTCCTCTCGATAGAGGTTCCGGATTGCCTCCTGCGTTCGATAGCATAGATAAAGCGGAATGTCTTGCCGCGAGTTTAGAAACACAGTGTTCACCGAACACTGATAACACTGACCCTATCCATATTGGGTCGATCGAATTGTCGGTAGAGCATGCACTAGCGTCCCCTCCCGTGGATACCCTAACCTCAATAACTTTCGATGAAGTTTCGACCGCCATCCAGCGTCTCAAGCTTAGGAAGTCCCCAGGTCCCGATGGGATCAGGAACGAGGTACTGAGACTCCTTCCCGATCACATCATAGCTCTATTGGTCTGCATCTTCAATGCGGCCATGTCCCAGGGCCACTTTCCAGCCGCCTGGAAGAAGGCCGTAGTGATAGGCATACACAAGCCCGGCAAAAAAGCTACGCTTCCCGATAGCTATCGCCCGATTAGCCTGTTAGATACATTAGGTAAATTATACGAGCGGCTCCTTCTGAACCGTCTCCAGGTCTCGATTACAGATTTAAAATTAATACCACCTGAGCAGTTCGGATTTCGTGCCGAACACTCTTGCACGAATCAAGTACATCGCCTCACGGAGTACATTTTCTCTAATTTTAATGCCGACCCGAAAC
>AP028442.1:17115083-17132583 GCA_036509395.1 Antheraea yamamai
ATTAATGTTTTCCATCCTTTATTAGTTTAGTCTTCATTTCTACTATTTTGTTCTTTTTATTATTCTTGTTATTTTTAATAGTACTCTACTTTTGTTATAAATTTCTGTTTTATTTTATCTGTTTTATGTGAAAAATTTTCTGCTTTAAATTGTTATGATTTTAAATAGTTTCTTTCTTCCTTAATTATTTATTTTTATGGCTCTCTATTTTTATATTTTATTTATTAACTAATTTCTTTCTCTATTATTTTTGTGTTTCTCAGTTACCGTTAGGTAGTTTCGAAACTTTTTCGTATTTTTATCTTATGCCTATTTTTATTATTTGTTTTTATTTTTCTATTATTATCTTAATTTCTATAATTACGTTGTCTAATATTTTATTTTTATTTTGTTTTTGTGCCTATTTTTTAATTTTTTGTTAGTGTTTTTATATTTATTTATATTTACCTATTTTATTATTTACCTATTTATTTAATGTAAGTATCAATTACTTTTATGTAATTGTACAACATTTATTCTTAATTCTATTTTT
Source organism: Antheraea yamamai (assembly GCA_036509395.1). Lineage (NCBI taxonomy): Eukaryota > Metazoa > Arthropoda > Insecta > Lepidoptera > Saturniidae > Antheraea > Antheraea yamamai. The sequence continues at coordinate 17,115,616 of AP028442.1, forward strand.
CTTAGTACCTATGCTTATATTTTATTTGTTTATTTATACTTATTTTTTATTAGTTTTATTATTTTTATTTTTACTTTATAGATTTATTTTATTGTATTGATATTTATATTTTGCTATTTTTTGATTGTGGAATATTTTAGAATATTTATTTTGTTTCTTTAATTCCTTTATTTATTGTTTTGTTGATTTAATTAGATTCTATTTGCATTGCGTAATTTTGGATTTATTTGTGAGTTTGATTGATTTCTATATTTTTATTTTATTGTTAAATTTTTGTTATTTATTTTAATATTTCGTTTGTACCGATTTGATTTTTACGGGGTGTCAATGTATATGCCAATTACTTTTAAGTAATTGCTAGACATTTTTTCCTTATCTTCTATATTTATACCTATTTATTTTAACGTTTCTTTTATTTGGATTTCTTATATTATTGTATCTGTTTTATATATTTTATTTATTTATTTATATACGATATATATATTTGTATTATATATAATCATTATATGTTTATTATGATTTACTATTGGGTTTTTCTTCTATTTTATTTATGTATTGGTTTATTTTGCGATTTTTAAATTTTGAAAAATTTTGAAAAATTTTTGGGTCTTGTATCCTATTATATTTTTATTCTATTTATTTATCTATTGTTATATGTTCCACATTATTTCTTTACGAAATATGCTTTACATTATTGAAATTTTTATATTTGTATTTTATTTCTATTTATTTATTTATTTTTGTTATTTTGAACTACCTATTATTTATTTATTTGACCCCTATATATTTAATTATCAACTATATGAGGTGCTGGAGCGCGCTATGGCGTCCCAGCGTCTCCTTATTATACATATATTATCGAACGCATTATGGTCCGCACTTTCTATTTTTGCGTTTAGGCAGTTCAGACAGACCGGTATCCCTCCATCTTTCCACGAGGGACAATCTTGACGCTGGTGGGTGCCACCGCAGTGACTACATCGGTCTTGCTGTTCCTTGCATAGCTTTTTGCCATGACCGTACCCCAGGCATCTTGTGCACTGGACTAGCGGGGATTGGTCCTGGACCGTCACTCGTTGGAGGTCTAGGTACATTTTCCCTTCCGCTATCAGTGCCTTATAGACCTGTGGCGACACCTGGAGTACGATATGGCAAGTGTGCGGATTCCTAGTTTTACGTTTGTATTTAATGATTACCCTATAGTCATCTTCCCTAATTCCTGTGAAGAGCCCCCTATTTTGAAATTTGATCAATTTGAGGATTTCCTCGTCTGAATTTATATTTAATATGTCTTTGATAATTAGTAAAGGATCCTTATTTTTCGCTTCTTCAACTTTTAGCGTTTTGTCTGAATCCTTTATTTTCTGGGCTATTTCTCTTACGTCCTCTTTCGTGCTACAACCTATAACTACCTTCTGATTTTTAGCCTTTCTTGCTCTTTCCACCCTCAATCCTGTATTCACTGCATCTACGGCTGTCTTGACTTTGTTTAGTACATCCCCACTGGTATCACTTTCCTTCGTAGAGGATATAATGATAGAGTGTACCGGTGGGGGTAAGGGTAAGGTCTTATTCTTGCTCGTAGATTCCTGACTAATGATGTTCGTTGTCTCCTTAGTTTGATTACTGTCCATCTTTTCTTTCATTTCATGCATCATCTCATTTAATTTCTTTATTTCCGATTTTGTCTCCTCCAACTTGCAGTCCAGATCTTGTATATTTTCTGTTTTCGATTGTCCTATTACTTCTTCTAAAATTTTTGTTAAATCATCTTTAGTTATTGTTTTATCAAAGTATTCCAAATTACTAGTAAATTTTTCGAAAGCGTCGGCCATTTTACTCGTTTGATCTGCTGATTTCATTGACCTGGTAATTAACTCTTCTTTATGTTGTACTTGTGCTTTTAAAATTTGTGATTCTAATATTCCGATCTTGTCGTTTAAATTTTGAATAATTCCGTGTAATGAGTCTAGACTACTAATTACTGCATCTTTTATAGCCGTTTTGATGTTTCCGGACTGCTTTAGTTGGGATTTTGCCTCTCTATATATTCTTGTAGCTAAGGTTTTTTGATCAAGGGGGGGGCTTCCCGAGGGCAATGCTTTCCTCGGATCATCTGTCTTAGATAAAGGTGTTCCAATTTTGCTAGGAGTAGATTGACTCGGTGTCGAGCTCATTTTGATTTATTAAAGACAGTGACCCAATTCAGCAATGTAATCAATTGTAAATATTAATTTAGGATTGTAAATAAAGTGTAAATAATGTATATAAACTTAAAATTAATAAAAAAGTTTTAGTTAAACTTTTTGTCTTATATTAATTCCTACAAGCCCCAATAGGAGGGCGTAGGTGGTCCTATATATCTAATTAACCTATACGCTGTCCTATCCAAGCACTAAAACAGCGAATTTCCTACTTTAAATTTTTCCGACCACCAGAATCCACCTACCAAGGTAGGAAATAAGGGTGTGGTGGGCGGGCAATTTTCCAAATTTTTTGTTGGTTTTTCGCGGTTTTTCCGAGGGTTTCACACTCGGGACGCCTAAAGGTGTTCCCGAATGTGAAAAACTTGGGGAAATCGCGGAAATTCCAGCGGATTTTACAAGTTAAAGATTTTAATGAAATTTCGTTTTTTCCAGGTCCGGAAAATTCCCTCGACGGTGCCGGCGGGTGCGGCGTGTGAGGGGTGGTACTCCCACTATAACCTTTCGGAAACTGGATGAAAAAACGGTGAGTTTTCAGAAAATTTTGAATTTTTAATAATTAATGAAAATTTTTATGTTACAGATCACGGGAGCGACTCTCGGCTTTTCCGACGGGTGCGGCGAGCGAGGGGACACGCTCCGGATCCGATGCTGACCAGGGAATACAGGAATTAATTTTTTAAATTATGTAAATAAAATAAATTGTATAAAAATTTTGAAAAATTGCGGTTTTTCGTGTTTTTCACTCGTGTCGCGTGTTTATTTAGTGTCGCTATGTACGTATTATTATAGCCCAGGTTGTGACGAGCACAACGATATACGACACTTGTACTTGTGTTGGATATTTGTACTGGCATGCCTCATGGACTCCGTATCCTCCTTACCTGCCACCCTCCGCATGACTACTGGACTCCGATATCAACGAATATGAAAGCAAGATTAAAAAAAGGACTACCCCAGGAGGGTACCGGCTCCCCAGGAGCCGGAGAATCCCTCCCCGAGCCTTGGGGCTCGGGCAGCCCCACGTTTTCTGGGGGGGGCAAAATTTTGCTTCGACCGAATACTAGGACTAGGGCAAGAACAAGGATAAATGAGCCTGCCACACAAACGATGACCACTGCTACGGATACAAGGACTACCGATCTTCCTGCCGATATAGTCGATGAGCCCTCCTCTTTCGACTATCAGTCAGCAGTTGAAAGCGAGGGGAGCGAGGCCCCAAATGTGGAGACTTGTGCGTCGGAGACTTGTGCGTCGGAGCACCGACTCGACGTGTTCCAACCCACGAGCCACGGTCTTTCGATTGTGTACACCTGTCGAAAAGAAAAAGGATAATAGAGGACGCCCACCCAGACAGGAAAGTACGTCGGTATGGCGAAAATGAAAAAGAAGCAGGAGGACTTGCAAAAAGAGGCGGACCGCCGTAAAGCGGCGGAAGAGGCCAGCCAGTTGGGCAGCACGGCACAACTAACGGAGCGGCGAGCTAGAGGCAATATTGCCAAGGCCCCACAGGAGGAGCTAGCGTCGGTGCTAACAAGAGAGTTTAGAGACGTTGAACATTATGTTGTTGAAGAACCAGGGCCCTGAGTGGACCCTTTACGTGCTGAAGTGCTGCAATTGGGGGGGGGGGGGGGGGGGGGGGTGTGGTGGGGGGGGGGGAGGGGCCGGGGGGGGGGGGGGGGGGGGGGGTCGGGGGGTTGGGCCGGGGGGGGGGGGGGGGGGGGGGGGGGGTGGGGTGTGGGCTGCAGGGACGAAGGGATCAACTACCAAAAGGTGTTATCCCTAGCGAAGACTAAGGTTGACATAGTCAAATTGGGAATACCTTACCTTAAGATCAAGGAGACGGCGTCCGGAGAAGAGTATTGCAAGTCCCTGAGGTGTGTCGAGACAGACAAAGGGACAACCTAGCCCAAGACCTCACTGACATCTTCAGGGAGACCCTTGGAGAAGGAAGGGTCCATGGGAAGGCTATGAAGACCGAGAATGGATAGCGGATAGATGATGCACTCACGACCGATAGATAACTGCTGCCTTAGGACCAAAGGGGTGTTTACCGAGCCGGATTAAGATTGGTGAGGTACGTCGATCACACGTGCCCAAGCCGTATGGGGATCGACGTACCTCACCAATCTTAATCCGGCTCGGTAAACAGCCGCCTTTGGTCGCTAAGGCAGCAGTTATCTCATCGGTCGTGAGTGCATCATCTATACCGGCTATGCGCAGTTCTGCGGTCTTCATAGGCCTTGCCACATGGACCCTTCCTTCTCCAAGGGTCTCCCTGAAGATGTCAGTGAGGTCTTGGGCTAGGTTGTCCGCTTTGTCTGTGCTCGACACACCTGGGACTTGCAATACTCTTGCTCCGGACGCCGTCTCCTTGATCTTAAGGTAAGGTATTCCCAATTTGACTATGTCAACCTTAGTCTTCGCTAGGGATAACACCTTTTGGTAGTTGATCCCTTCGTCCACTGCGTTGGACTGAAGGGTCAGCACGACAGCCGACGTCCGTGGGACCATGAGTTTGGTCATGGTTGATTTCGGCGGCCGTTTCTGCTTTCTTCCTTTTGCGGCACCTCGTTTGACAACTTCGGACCATTCATTCCGTTTCGGGACTGCGCCTACTTGCGGAAGTTGTGGCTCTCGCCTAGCAGCCTCCGCTTCTTTGGCGGCCATGGTCTTCTTTGGCATCTTCCTAGGCTTCTTTCCCTTTCTTCCCACGACCTCCTGGTCCGTCTGCGTTAGCGGAGTGGTTCTCACAGCAGGGCCTATACTTGCCAAGGCGGAAGCGTGATTCTCCGGAAGGGGTGGCTCATTGCGAACCTGGCGCGCCTGGGGAGCAGTCACCGCCTGGGGGCTAGTCCGTCGATTTCCCAGGGCAAGGTTTCTTTCCAGGGTATCAATGCGTGCACCTATCATTGTACTGGTCTGCATCAATATGGAGCGCGTTAACTCTTCCATCATCTCTTTTAGGGGCGTTGGATCTCCCGAAGAAGGAGTCTGTTGCTGACAAGGGATCCTCGCTAGCTCCTGCCTAAGCTCAGCAACTTGTTGCCGAACTTCTATGAGCTCAGCGGCCTGCCTCGCATGCTCTTCTTTCAGGTTTTCGTACTCAACCTGTAGTTTTGCCATCTCTTCTGGAACTGAGCGGCTACCCAGTTCGGCTATGGCCTCCTTGATGGAATTGGCAGCATCTTTCAGCAGACGTTGAAAGGGTCCACTCAGGTGCCCTGAGTTTTTCTCAACATACATGATATGTTCAACGTCTGCTAGAACTCTCTTGTTGAGCACCGACGCTAGCTCCTCCTGTGGGGCCTTGGCAATATTGCCTCTAGTCGCCGCTCTCGTTAGTTGTGCCGTGCTGCCCAACTGGCTGGCCTCTTCCGCCGCTTTACGGCGGTCCGCCTCTTTTTGCAAGTCCTCCTGCTTCTTTTTCATTTTCGCCATACCGACGTACTTTCCTGTCGTGGGTGGGCGTCCTCTATTATCCTTTTTCTTTTCGACAGGTGTACACAATCGAAAGACCGTGGCTCGTGGGTTGGAACACGTCGAGTCGGTGTCCGACGCACAAGTCTCCGACGCACAAGTCTCCACATTTGGGGCCTCGCTCCCCTCGCTTTCAACTGCTGACTGATAGTCGAAAGAGGAGGGCTCATCGACTATATCGGCAGGAAGATCGGTAGTCCTTGTATCCGTAGCAGTGGTCATCGTTTGTGTGGCAGGCTCATTTATCCTTGTTCTTGCCCTAGTCCTAGTATTCGGTCGAAGCAAAATTTTGCCCCCCCCAGAAAACGTGGGGCTGCCCGAGCCCGAAGGCTCGGGGAGGGATTCTCCGGCTCCTGGGGAGCCGGTACCCTCCTGGGGTAGTCCTTTTTTTAATCTTGCTTTCATATTCGTTGATATCGGAGTCCAGTAGTCATGCGGAGGTTGGCAGGTAAGGAGGATACGGAGTCCATGAGGCATGCCAGAGTCGTGTCAGGTATCAGCCGCCGACCGAGAAGCGGTCGACGTTGCCCGGGGTGCACCACGTGGAGGTTCCTGACATTCGCACCCCGATCGCTCGCTCGCTGCCCAATTTTGCAAAATTACATACAAATATCCAACACAAGTACAAGTGTCGTATATCGTTGTGCTCGTCACAACCTGGGCTATAATAATACGTACATAGCGACACTAAATAAACACGCGACACGAGTGAAAAACACGAAAAACCGCAATTTTTCAAAATTTTTATACAATTTATTTTATTTACATAATTTAAAAAATTAATTCCTGTATTCCCTGGTCAGCATCGGATCCGGAGCGTGTCCCCTCGCTCGCCGCACCCGTCGGAAAAGCCGAGAGTCGCTCCCGTGATCTGTAACATAAAAATTTTCATTAATTATTAAAAATTCAAAATTTTCTGAAAACTCACCGTTTTTTCATCCAGTTTCCGAAAGGTTATAGTGGGAGTACCACCCCTCACACGCCGCACCCGCCGGCACCGTCGAGGGAATTTTCCGGACCTGGAAAAAACGAAATTTCATTAAAATCTTTAACTTGTAAAATCCGCTGGAATTTCCGCGATTTCCCCAAGTTTTTCACATTCGGGAACACCTTTAGGCGTCCCGAGTGTGAAACCCTCGGAAAAACCGCGAAAAACCAACAAAAAATTTGGAAAATTGCCCGCCCACCACACCCTTATTTCCTACCTTGGTAGGTGGATTCTGGTGGTCGGAAAAATTTAAAGTAGGAAATTCGCTGTTTTAGTGCTTGGATAGGACAGCGTATAGGTTAATTAGATATATAGGACCACCTACGCCCTCCTATTGGGGCTTGTAGGAAGACAAGAAGTTTGACTAAAACTTTTTTATTAATTTTAAGTTTATATACATTATTTACACTTTATTTACAATCCTAAATTAATATTTACAATTGATTACATTGCTGAATTGGGTCACTGTCTTTAATAAATCAAAATGAGCTCGACACCGAGTCAATCTACTCCTAGCAAAATTGGAACACCTTTATCTAAGACAGATGATCCGAGGAAAGCATTGCCCTCGGGAAGCCCCCCCCTTGATCAAAAAACCTTAGCTACAAGAATATATAGAGAGGCAAAATCCCAACTAAAGCAGTCCGGAAACATCAAAACGGCCATAAAAGATGCAGTAATTAGTAGTCTAGACTCATTACACGGAATTATTCAAAATTTAAACGACAAGATCGGAATATTAGAATCACAAATTTTAAAAGCACAAGTACAACATAAAGAAGAGTTAATTACCAGGTCAATGAAATCAGCAGATCAAACGAGTAAAATGGCCGACGCTTTCGAAAAATTTACTAGTAATTTGGAATACTTTGATAAAACAATAACTAAAGATGATTTAACAAAAATTTTAGAAGAAGTAATAGGACAATCGAAAACAGAAAATATACAAGATCTGGACTGCAAGTTGGAGGAGACAAAATCGGAAATAAAGAAATTAAATGAGATGATGCATGAAATGAAAGAAAAGATGGACAGTAATCAAACTAAGGAGACAACGAACATCATTAGTCAGGAATCTACGAGCAAGAATAAGACCTTACCCTTACCCCCACCGGTACACTCTATCATTATATCCTCTACGAAGGAAAGTGATACCAGTGGGGATGTACTAAACAAAGTCAAGACAGCCGTAGATGCAGTGAATACAGGATTGAGGGTGGAAAGAGCAAGAAAGGCTAAAAATCAGAAGGTAGTTATAGGTTGTAGCACGAAAGAGGACGTAAGAGAAATAGCCCAGAAAATAAAGGATTCAGACAAAACGCTAAAAGTTGAAGAAGCGAAAAATAAGGATCCTTTACTAATTATCAAAGACATATTAAATATAAATTCAGACGAGGAAATCCTCAAATTGATCAAATTTCAAAATAGGGGGCTCTTCACAGGAATTAGGGAAGATGACTATAGGGTAATCATTAAATACAAACGTAAAACTAGGAATCCGCACACTTGCCATATCGTACTCCAGGTGTCGCCACAGGTCTATAAGGCACTGATAGCGGAAGGGAAAATGTACCTGGACCTCCAACGAGTGACGGTCCAGGACCAATCCCCGCTAGTCCAGTGCACAAGATGCCTGGGGTACGGTCATGGCAAAAAGCTATGCAAGGAACAGCAAGACCGATGTAGTCACTGCGGTGGCACCCACCAGCGTCAAGATTGTCCCTCGTGGAAAGATGGAGGGATACCGGTCTGTCTGAACTGCCTAAACGCAAAAATAGAAAGTGCGGACCATAATGCGTTCGATAATATATGTATAATAAGGAGACGCTGGGACGCCATAGCGCGCTCCAGCACCTCATATAGTTGATAATTAAATATATAGGGGTCAAATAAATAAATAATAGGTAGTTCAAAATAACAAAAATAAATAAATAAATAGAAATAAAATACAAATATAAAAATTTCAATAATGTAAAGCATATTTCGTAAAGAAATAATGTGGAACATATAACAATAGATAAATAAATAGAATAAAAATATAATAGGATACAAGACCCAAAAATTTTTCAAAATTTTTCAAAATTTAAAAATCGCAAAATAAACCAATACATAAATAAAATAGAAGAAAAACCCAATAGTAAATCATAATAAACATATAATGATTATATATAATACAAATATATATATCGTATATAAATAAATAAATAAAATATATAAAACAGATACAATAATATAAGAAATCCAAATAAAAGAAACGTTAAAATAAATAGGTATAAATATAGAAGATAAGGAAAAAATGTCTAGCAATTACTTAAAAGTAATTGGCATATACATTGACACCCCGTAAAAATCAAATCGGTACAAACGAAATATTAAAATAAATAACAAAAATTTAACAATAAAATAAAAATATAGAAATCAATCAAACTCACAAATAAATCCAAAATTACGCAATGCAAATAGAATCTAATTAAATCAACAAAACAATAAATAAAGGAATTAAAGAAACAAAATAAATATTCTAAAATATTCCACAATCAAAAAATAGCAAAATATAAATATCAATACAATAAAATAAATCTATAAAGTAAAAATAAAAATAATAAAACTAATAAAAAATAAGTATAAATAAACAAATAAAATATAAGCATAGGTACTAAGAAAAATAGAATTAAGAATAAATGTTGTACAATTACATAAAAGTAATTGATACTTACATTAAATAAATAGGTAAATAATAAAATAGGTAAATATAAATAAATATAAAAACACTAACAAAAAATTAAAAAATAGGCACAAAAACAAAATAAAAATAAAATATTAGACAACGTAATTATAGAAATTAAGATAATAATAGAAAAATAAAAACAAATAATAAAAATAGGCATAAGATAAAAATACGAAAAAGTTTCGAAACTACCTAACGGTAACTGAGAAACACAAAAATAATAGAGAAAGAAATTAGTTAATAAATAAAATATAAAAATAGAGAGCCATAAAAATAAATAATTAAGGAAGAAAGAAACTATTTAAAATCATAACAATTTAAAGCAGAAAATTTTTCACATAAAACAGATAAAATAAAACAGAAATTTATAACAAAAGTAGAGTACTATTAAAAATAACAAGAATAATATAAAGAACAAAATAGTAGAAATGAAGACTAAATTAATAAAGGATGGAAAACATTGATAAAATGACACTAAAAAGTGACCCCAAAAGAAATAAATAATTTAAACAATAATTCAAAATGAAATACAATTTAAAATACACAAACACAACTGAATAATTACCCCCTAAACAAAGTCTTGGACTATCATATCCGAGGGCAATGCGTAGTAGCTTCCACAATGGGAGTTACAAAAAAAAAAAAAAAAAAAAAAAAAAAAAAAAAAAAAAAAAAAAAAAAAAACCTAACCTAACCTAACCTAACCTAACCTAACCTAACCTAACCTAACCTAACCTAACCTAACCTAACCTAACCTAACCTAACCTAACCTAACCTAACCTAACCTAACCTAACCTAACCTAACCTAACCTAACCTAACCTAACCTAACCTAACCTAACCTAACCTGAAATACAAAAGAAAAAATTCAGATTAGAACAATTCTGTTCAGTCTTTCAAGCAGAATTATTTGCAATCAATCAAGCCCTACAAACCACAAATAAACACAAAAACATAAAGATCTACAGTGACTCCAAATCAGCATTAGAGGCATTACAGAACCCAGAAAATTACAACCCAATAGTATTCCCAACACGCCAAAAAATTATACAACTACGGAACGAAGGAAAGAAAATAGAACTAAACTGGATCAGAGCACACGAAGGTACAATAGGTAATGAAAGAGCAGACGAACTAGCTAAACAAGCAGCTCTGTATCTAAAAACCAAAGCAAATTACGACCGTTGCCCAATCTCAACAATAAAAAAGGAACTGAGACAAAGATCGACAACAAAATGGAACGAAAGGTACAAAACCGAAAACCAGGCAGCAAACACAAAAATCTTCTTCCCTACAGTAGAATCCGCGTACAAAATAATAAGAGAAAACCGGTTAGACCAAAACTTCATACAGGTAATAACTGGCCACGGAGCATTTGGCGACTACTTATACCGATATAAATGTAAAGACCATCCAGGATGTATATGCGATACTGACAAAAATCAAACAGCAATCCACCTTCTAATAGAATGCCCGGTTTTCGGGAAACAAAGATACGACTTGGAACAAAAACTGGAAACTAAAATTACAAAAACATCAATACACAAGATAATGGAAGAAAAAGCAACAAGAGAAGAACTAAGCAAATTTTGCAACAAAATAATAAGAACATGCAAGAAAATCAATAACTCTAAATATACATAATGTAGACCAAAAAATGAATAACAAAACAAGAAGATACACAAAATCTCTGATCACCACGTCAGAGGAAACTTAGAGGTGCGAAGATAGTCTTCGCACAAAAAAAAAAAAAAAAAAAAAAAAAAAAAAAAAAAAAAAAACCTAACCTAACCTAACCTAACCTAACCTAACCTAACCTAACCTAACCTAACCTAACCTAACCTAACCTAACCTAACCTAACCTAACCTAACCTAACCTAACCTAACCTAACCTAACCTAACCTAACCTAACCGATCCGAGAAAATAATTTAGACATAAATAAAATAATCCGTATAAAGGCGTTTCATGTTGTTTAGGTATAAAATTTTTCGTAATTTCACGAAAAACCTCATTTTTGATTAATTACAGACTTTCAAAAAATCCTAACACCACCAAATTACATAAAAATACAGTAGTTTCAGATATCGTTAAATAGGGGGCGATCCCCTCTATAAGACCTCATACCAGGTTTCATCTCCTGGTCCACCACCCTCAAGTAATAAAATATTCTGCAAAAAATCCAATTTTTGTCGAAAACCCTCTTTTCTCCACCTACCCCCGAGTATAGTCGTATCATATAGAGCCCTCCTCACGTGCCCCGTGCCACTAGCGGTGGCGGTCCACCTGAAAAGGAAATAAAATAGTAAAAAAATAATAAAATACGTCTTACCTCCATCTTCTATCTTCCACCACCTTGCTCCATTTTATAACGTCGACAATTCCGCTCGTCGCCCCGAATCCATTGATACCACATACACCTACCTTCTTATTATCCGCGAAGCAATAGTCAAATCTCCTGGAAACAAACCGAGTTTACCTAAGCGGTGCGTACAAGCCGGCGTATCCCAGAAAATTAATTGACATTAAATAAAATAAATTCCACTGTATTATACATATTAGAAGCTTCTGATCTTTATTTGATCGTCCAATGCTTGCTTTACGGTTCATACCAAATTTTTGTAATTTCACGAAAAACCTATTTTTGATTAATTACAGACTTTAAAAATCTAACACCACCAAATTACATAAAAATACGTTTTAGATATCGTTAAATAGGGGGCATCCCCTCTATAAGACCTCATACCAGGTTTCATCTCCTGGTCCACCACCCTCAAGTAATAAAATTAGTTCTGAAAAAATCCACATTTTTGTGAAAACCCTCGTTTTCTCCACCTACCCCCGTTAGTATCAGTCGTAATCATATAGAGCCCGATCCTCTTCACGTGCCCCGTGCCACTAGCCTGGTCCGGCGGTCCACCTGAAACAGGAAATCACAAATTAGTAAAAAAATTCAATAAAATACCAGTCTTACCTCCATCTTCTGAAAATCTTCCACCACCTTGCTCCATTTTATAACGTCGACGAATTCCGCTCGTCGCCCCGAATCATTGATACCACATACACCTACCTTCTTATTATCCGCGACACGCAATAGTCGAAATCTCCTCGGAACACAAACCGAGTTTACCTAAGCGGTGCGTACAAGCCCGCGCGCTATCCGCAGAAAATTAATTTTTGAGACATCTAAATAAAATTAATTCCACTCGTATTATACATCATTAGAAGCGTCTCTCGATCTTCTATTTGATCGTCCAACTGCTTGCTTTACGGTTCATACCAAATTTTTCGTAATTTCACGAAAAACCTCATTTTTGATTAATTACAGACTTTCAAAAAATCCTAACACCACCAAATTACATAAAAATACAGTAGTTTCAGATATCGTTAAATAGGGGGCGATCCCCTCTATAAGACCTCATACCAGGTTTCATCTCCTGGTCCACCACCCTCAAGTAATAAAATTAGTTCTGCAAAAAATCCACATTTTTGTCGAAAACCCTCGTTTTCTCCACCTACCCCCGTTAGTATCAGTCGTAATCATATAGAGCCCGATCCTCTTCACGTGCCCCGTGCCACTAGCCTGGTCCGGCGGTCCACCTGAAACAGGAAATCACAAATTAGTACAAAAAATTCAATAAAATACCAGTCTTACCTCCATCTTCTGAAAATCTTCCACCACCTTGCTCCATTTTATAACGTCGACGAATTCCGCTCGTCGCCCCGAATCCATTGATACCACATACACCTACCTTCTTATTATCCGCGACACAGCAATAGTCGAAATCTCCTCGGAACACAAACCGAGTTTACCTAAGCGGTGCGTACAAGCCCGCGCGCTATCCGCAGAAAATTAATTTTTGAGACATCTAAATAAAATAAATTCCACTCGTATTATACATCATTAGAAGCGTCTCTCGATCTTCTATTTGATCGTCCAACTGCTTGCTTTACGGTTCATACCAAATTTTTCGTAATTTCACGAAAAACCTCATTTTTGATTAATTACAGACTTTCAAAAAATCCTAACACCACCAAATTACATAAAAATACAGTAGTTTCAGATATCGTTAAATAGGGGGCGATCCCCTCTATAAGACCTCATACCAGGTTTCATCTCCTGGTCCACCACCCTCAAGTAATAAAATTAGTTCTGCAAAAAATCCACATTTTTGTCGAAAACCCTCGTTTTCTCCACCTACCCCCGTTAGTATCAGTCGTAATCATATAGAGCCCGATCCTCTTCACGTGCCCCGTGCCACTAGCCTGGTCCGGCGGTCCACCTGAAACAGGAAATCACAAATTAGTACAAAAAATTCAATAAAATACCAGTCTTACCTCCATCTTCTGAAAATCTTCCACCACCTTGCTCCATTTTATAACGTCGACGAATTCCGCTCGTCGCCCCGAATCCATTGATACCACATACACCTACCTTCTTATTATCCGCGACACAGCAATAGTCGAAATCTCCTCGGAACACAAAACGAGTTGCATCTAAGCGGTGAGTATAACACAGAACAACTATAAAAAGCCAAATAACTCGCAGAATAAAAACAAAACTCGAAAAATTTCATCAGATTTAGGTTCTAATCCATAAAATAGTCAAAAATAAACCAAAATAGAAAAAATTTCTAATAAATTAAAAATTAACAATAATCCAAAAAATTCATCTACATCATCTAAACAATTAAATACAATAGCAACAATACATTAGAAACAGTTAAAAAGCTACAAAAAGTCTAAACCGATACTTGGATTTGAACCCAGTACCTACCCTTTGAACAATAGAAGATTTACAACAGTAACGTTAACGAACAGTTGGACTAAGGGATTCAACGAAGATACTACCCGGACATCTCAAACAGTAAATACCACAAGATAATATATTTTTTTTAAATAGAGAAATAGTAGTTCACACCAACCATCCAAAATGATCCGTTCACCAACAGAAATACCAAAATCGCAGTCGAAAATTACAAAGGAAGCCATCCCCCCGCTCCCAGTATATGCCAAAGAGATCAATGACATAGCCTCCTTCGACAGAGTTATGGAAACACTGACGAACTTCATAGATGAAAAAATGAATGAAGGTAAAAGTGTTACGGCCCTCGCTAAGAGATTAATACTCAACGCCAATGCCCAAATAAAAGAAGCGAAAAACATCTTCCAGATAATATTAGCACAAAACCCGAGTACATCATCGATCCCACCCACTGAGGAAGCAATAGTAAGCTTAAAGGAGGCGCTAGTGGATTGCGTGCGGACGGAAGTGGAGAAGGCGACCACTAGCGCGCTCAAACAAACAATAACCGAAGCAATAAATTCAAGCATAACTCAAGAGGGGGTCACATACTCAAATGTGGTCAGCTCACATAAACCTAAACAGAAAAAACCAGAATTTTGGGTACAACAGGAAACCCACTCCTTAATCATATCCTCCAAAACTGAAAAGGATACCAGTGGAGACGTGATGCAAAAGATTAGAACTGCAGCTGACGCGAAAAATACTGGCTTGTGTATTGACAAGATCCGAAAAGCCAAGAATCAAAAGGTGGTTCTAGGTTTCAAGAATAAAGAAGAAGCGAAGAAGATGAACAAGAAACTCTCTGAAACCGACAACTCACTACAGATCGAAGAAGCCAAGAACAAAGACCCACAAGTCATAATAAAAGATGTGTTGTCCATACACACAGATGAAGAAATTCTGAGCCTCCTGAGGAAGCAAAACGGTTCAGTCCTGCAAGACATCCCCGAAGCGGAGTACAGGGCGATTGTTAAATACCGAAGGAAGGCGAGGAACCAGCATACAACCCACGTAGTACTCCAGGTGTCGCCGGCGGTATGGGGGCGACTAACCATGGTCGGAAAAATCTACGTCGACCTCCAAAGGGTCACAGTAGAGGATCAGTCGCCCCTGATCCAATGTACACGATGCCTGGGGTACGGGCATGGAAGAAAATATTGCAAAGAGGAGAAAGATAGTTGTAGCCACTGCGGGGAAGACCACCGGAGGGAGGAATGCCCGGTGTTTAAGAGAGGAGAGCCCCCGAAGTGTAAAAACTGCAACCTTTGCAAGGAAGAAAAAATCGATCATAACACGTTCGACAGAAACTGCCCCACCAGACGCAGGTGGGACAGAATAGCAAGATTAAGTATAGCGTATTGCTAAAGTTGTCCCAAATGTCAATAAAGCCGTAACGCCTAAAATAAACAAAACCAAAAGAGTCACCATAAGCTGCCTTCAATCCAACCTCCAAAGGAAACAGTTAGCAATGGAGGAAATAATAACAGAAGCTAAAAAGAAAGGTACCACGATAGCACTACTACAAGAGCCATACACAGGAGCAATAGGCACAGCAAAACAATATTCCGGGGTGAGAATGGTGCAATATCAGGGAACCAAGGAAAAACCAACAAAAGCGGCAATCGCAATATTCGACAGAACCCTACAAATAGAAATAGACCCGGCAATGCAATCCGAAAATATCACAGTAATAACCCTGCTAGTTGGAAATAAAAGAATCAGTATCATATCAGTATACTTTGAGGACACCGCTCCACTCACACCATATTTAGACAGAGTAAAAGAAATAAAATCAAAGCTCAAAACAGATAAGATCCTGATAGGAGGAGATTTTAACGCATGGAGCACCTGGTGGGGAAGTGTGAGGGACGATGAAAGAGGAGAAGAGCTAGTAGGAACGCTAAACGAAGAGGATCTCCATATACTCAACCAAGGCAATACACCGACATTCTTCACAATAAGGGGTGGAAAAGTCTATCAGAGCCATGTCGATATAACAGTATGCACAGAAGGACTAGTACCAATAGTAAATAACTGGATGATAGATGAAAACATAACAGGATCAGACCATAACTGTATCAAATTTAACATATCAATAGGAGAAATAGAAGCAGAAAATAACAATAATAACAAAACAACAAGAATATACAACACTAAAAGAGCAAATTGGAAAACCTTTAAGAAAGAATTAAACAGCAATTTAATAGAATACAACATTAACGTAAATGAACTAGAAAAAATAAAAGATAAAGCAGAAATCACAAAAATCATAGACAATTATGTAAAAAGCATTACCGAGGCATGCGATAAAAGTATCCCCAAGAAGGGGGTCACTAATAAACAGAAAAATAAAAACTTACCATGGTGGTCCGCAGAAATAGAAGAACTCAAGAACAGCGTAGCCACAAGAAAGAGAAGAATCCGCGTAGCAGCACCCCACAGAAGAAAACACGTCGTACAAGAATACCTGCAAGAAAAAGAAAAATACGAGCAATTAGTAAAAAACGCGAAAACGGAAAACTGGAAAAAATTCTGTACAAAACAAGAGAAGGAGTCCTTTTGGGAAAGTATATATAGAGTCATAAAACAAACAACCCCGAGATACGAAGAACAACTTCTGAGGAAGGAGGACAAGACTTTGACCCCGAGGGAGTCAGTTCAAATGCTGGCTGAAACTTTCTTCCAACAGGACGACCCGGAGGAAGACACGGAAGAGCAAAAAGGAATAAGGAATAAAGCTAAACAAACATGTGATATGAAAACAA